>VOQJ01014957.1:10821-34762 GCA_015052665.1 Apistogramma diplotaenia
TTGGGGGGGGGGGGGGGGGGGGGGGGGGGGGGGGGGGGGGGGGGGGGGGGGGGGGGTGGGGGGGGGGGGGGGGGGGGGGGGGGGGGGGGTGTGGGGGGGGGGGGGGGGGGGGGGGGGGGGGGGGTGTCACAGGTCATGTGGTAACATGGAAAATACATTAAAAAGAAAAGGCAAACAAAGAACTTCACTCATAAACAAGAAGAGGGCGAGGCGAGGATTTAAAAACTGATTCGGTCAAATCATATTTTTGCAAGTCAGCAAAAAGTCCCACCTACTGAACAGGTAGTAGGAAGCTTTAAAAAAAACAAACAAATAAAAACACGTTGGCTCATGAGCTCGTGCCACCAGTTCGACCGTTTTCTAAATCAGTTCGTGGCTTTAAAAGAAAAAGCAAAGAACCATCACAGCACCAGGAAACACAAATAGGTGGCACAAAAAGCAAGAACATGCCAAAGTGAAAACGTCTATCGCTAAACAACTACATTTAATGGTGTGACGGGGCTCTTTATTATTCATTTATTATTTACGAGAGGTTTTCCCATCATTCCGCACTCAATTTCTTTTCCCAGAATCAATATTTAAAAAAAAATTTTTTTTTAAAAAAAGGCATGGAGATACGTTCTAAAGACTTAAGTCTCATTCAGGCAGATCGTTTCTGTAAACAGTACTTGTGTTTGAGGGGTTTCGCTGAGGATTTAAAGGAAAAGTTCACCTGGTCTCAACACAGTAATCACATGCACACCTGTATCCAGACTCCACGTGCTAGCTTTCTTTCCAACTCAGCCAAATGTACTCATTTATTTAAAAAAAACAAAGCAAATCATGTGGTGTAGTCGGAGCATTTGTTACCTTTCTGTTCCTGATATTGTAAATTCAAACACTTAAGAAATAGAAGTGTGATGGGGACCTTTTCACAATTTTCTGAGTTATGCACTCTAATTAAGGAGGGATCTAAACGATCAGTAACTCTCTGAAGTGTTGCTCATCATGTGAGTGTTGACTGAGTGAGACTTGAAAGCGTGACAAAGACGAGGCTCTGGGGTAAACTGTGCGGTCAGCTCCTCCCTCTAGCTGCCTGAGACAACACGTGACGCCATGACGTTTGGCTCATAAAATACGCCGAGAAGACGGATGAAACCAATCTGATGAGGACCTGTGAGGTTAACAATGAAATATGTAACTGAATGACAAAGAAATCCGTGGAAACCGAAATGATTCCTGATTATTCTGGTCCGTGAGACCAAACGGATCAAAGTTGGCAGCAAGACAGGATCTGACATCATTGTTTGTGCATTAGGGATGAAGGAAATGGAAGTGATTCTGCTGGTTTGAAAACCATCGTGAGAACAGCAGCTCGGTCCAGCCTCGGCGTCTTACTGGCTAGAGTTTATTGATTTGAGGAAAAGGGGAAAGTAGGGTCCGGGGAAATAAAAGCCGCTGTACGCCTTTAGTGGGCCTTGGCCTTGGGTTGAGTGATTCTACGGACAACGGCGTACAGGAATCCAAAGTTCTGGAAACAGACAAAAGAGACTGTTACTCTTGGCACACTCACAAGCCCAAAATAATCACGAGTCAAAGTAATCTGAGTTTAGTTTTTGTTTGTTTGGGGAATTAACTTTTTTTTTTCCTTTTGAAGTGCCACAAAAGGTCTGAACCACTGATCTGTGAGAGACGTTCATACTGAGAAAATGGGGGAGGCATGAAAGAGTGACGATGCTGTTGCAAATGTTATGCTGCTTGCAACATCATCCAGTATGACTGGTTCATCAGCCTGCCAGTGGTAGTCTGGGAAGGCATCTGCTTGGAGGGTTGCACAGACCATATCCTGACTGCTGGATGAAATCCTCAGACTAACTCTCGGACCTCGCGCCGGTACAGTGGCAGTTCTGCAGTGATTAAGGCACTGACGCCACTGACTGACACACGTTCTCTTTGGGACATTATGCAACGGCGCATTCAAAGCTGCCAAACAGAACCAAAGGATATCCAGAAGCTCACTGATGCCCTGATCCATATCTGGGAGGCTATCCAACAGGACACATTGCCCAGATGGTGTCAGGCATCAACATTACTGATGCAAGGTGGATCAGCCTTTTACTGTTGTTACATCATTTTGTCAATAATTTACCCAGTTAAGATGTAAAATTTTGTTCCTTGTTCTCTGATGTGTGATTTAGATGAACTGAGCCAATAAAGTGACATGATAGCCAAGAACAGACTCCTGCACTTACCTGGATAGCCAAATACACCATCCCTAAGTAGGCTGCAATGCAGACAGCTAACAGCAGGTCAAAAATAGCTGGCTTCACTCTGAGTGAGGGGGGAAAAAAGAACAGACTGCAATCTTTGGCATGCTAAATTCTCTGAAGTCTGTTTTAATTTCTGAATTTGATCTTACATGCAACAAAGTTGTAAAATAAGTTAATTCAGAATGAAGTGAAAGCCTGCAGGCAACATTTAACTGAGCTGCAGAGGAGCATTAAAGCAGAGGAGTGGAGAGGAAACGAGCTCATTAAAGCCATACCTGTAAGCATTCATCGTCTGCTTCAGCTGGTCGTAGAATACAAACTCTGGATCCCTGAAGGGGAGAAAATGAAAACCTGACATTTTGACGAGGAAACGGGTCAGAACTACAAAACATATCGAATAAGCCTCCCATTCCTGCAGCTACGGTAGAAAATTTGAAATGTTGTGACAGTTTATTCTGGGACTCCATTTTTATTTGGCAGCCACTGTCATTTCCATTTCAAGGTCAGAGCAGAAGATGTTGATTTCAGTCAAGTGTTTATCTTTGTTCTCTCATGTCGGCAGGTGTGGGTTAATGTTTCCTTCCCATCTTTACCCTTTTCTTTACCTCTTGTCAGCTTTGACGTAGTGTCTTTTGACGTCCTTGAGGTAGCGTCCCAGGTGATACTCCAAGGTGGACACCACAGTGCTGTCTTTGTCCACCAGCTGGGCAGCTCTGGGCTGCGCTGTGAGCCAGTCCACCACTGCTGACAGCTGCTCCTCCTGCACCTGCTGATATGAGACATGGTTACAGGAAGTCACTGCACGTGCTGTCATTTTGTGTCTTTTAAACGACCGCCGCTTATTCCACTCAGGTGACACAACAGAGTGGAATAAGGGGTGAGTTGAGTGACGCACCATTTGCTCAGTGAAAATCTGCAGGTCCCCAGGTGCTCCCTTTGCAACAAAAAAAAATAAATGAGTCACATTAGATACATTATAGTGTGTATCGATTCTGTACATAACCCCTTTTTTCCCCTCTTTTGTTTATACCTTTTCTGTGAGGTTGTAGATGACCCTGGCCAGAGCCTCTGCTACCACCTTGGTGTTCCTGCTGAGCTTTTTCACATCTACATGAGGCCTGTAAGACACAAAGACGAGTTTGCAGACGAGTTAGAGGACAGAAAACCGTCTGAGACGTTAAACAGAAACCAGGGAGAGATGCGAGACTGATCACAGAGCGTCTGTTTTCACACAGACAGGCTGAAATGCAGGAAGTTAGAGAAGATTCTCACTCACAGAGAAGATAAATGAACAAAAGAGGTGAGGCTGCGACCCTCCAGACTCGGGAGAGGTTTTAAACAATATGGACATTATCCTTCCTACCCCTTTCCTAAAACCTCTTCCTGAACCTTAAAGAAAAATGTCATAAAATGAGGAAAAGATGTGAACAATTTATATAGGATGGTCTGGTGTGTCGATGTCAAAGGAAAACACAAAGATACCACTTGATTTACTTCAAATAGTCAAAAACCTTTCTAAGCAAAAACAACAACAACAAAAGCCTACTCAACCACAACTCATGACTAGCTGCTCAAACGGAAACACTATATTTTCGGTGATTCAAGAAACTTGCAGTAATTAACCCACCCAGCAGGGGGCTCTCCCGCTCCGTGGCGAGAGGAGAGGGACACTGACCGCACGTCCATGATGCTGGAGCGCTGAGCCAAGCGGTGCGAGGGAAGATGGGACAGAGTGAAGGCGGGCAGTCGCCGAATCCCAAAGCGTTCGTGCTCCCACGCGAGCATGTCGTCAGCCAGGTTGATTTTCTTGTGGACCATGGAGAACTTGACCTCTGGATACTGACTTGCAACCACCTGAGAGGAAAAGATGGGTCAGAAACATAATCCGCAAGAATTTAGGCTCTGCTCTGTGGGTTCTTACCAGTTCTAGCTCTTTCAGCAGAGAATACTGAGGGGTTCCCTCTTTAGGAGGTTTGGACACATGGAGGTGCAGAGAGTCTCCATTCCCCAGAGTGTCCAGACACAACACAAAGGCTACGTTATCCTGCAGTAGACTGGAGTCTGATGAGGAAGACAGGAGGAAAGGGTTAAGTTCCAAATGTAAGAAGACAGGTTAAGAAAAGACAAACTTAATCAGTTTTTAAAACACATTAATACTAAAATTCTACAAATTAAATAAATACAACAAATGCTATTTTTTTATATGGATATAAAAACTGGATTACAACTAAATGCATTAATGCTGCAGGGTTTGTGAAAGCTACCGAACAGTACCTGTGTGGTCCAAGTTGTCCTCGAGCCAGCGTTTGGTGCCCTGGTAGTTAAACTTTCCTCCACCAGATAGAAAGAACAGCAGGTTGTACCTGAACACACAACGTGATTCATACATGAGACCTCTACAAGAGTGAACTTGATGATGTTTTGTTTGTTTTTGTGATCAGGATTTACACTCACTGGATACCTACTTCGCTGTTCAACTGATTGATAGTGCAAATATCTCATCGTCCAATCACATGGCAGTGACTCAATGCGTTCAGGGACGTAAAAACGGCCAAAACAACTCGCTTAAATTAACCGAGCATCAAAAATGGAGAAGCACCTCTGAACGCACGACACATCGAAGCTTGAAACAGACGGGCTGCAGCAGCAGAAGACCACACAAGCCGTCGCTCCTGTCAGCTCAGACCAGGAAACTAAGGTTACAGTTCGTACAGGCTCAGGTTTCCTGGTCTGATGAGTCCCCATTTCTGGTGACACATTTGAACATGGCACGACTGTTGGAGCCAGACGGACTGGTTTGAGTATTTTTTCGAAACTGTTGATCCACTGGCATTTTCCCACACAACACTCCACGGTTCACAGAGAAGAGTCCAAAAGGAGAAGATTTCCTCTGAGTGAAAATGCCTCGCTGATGCCAGAGTTCAGAGGCGAATGGCCGGACTGAAATCTCTGGCTCCAATGTGTCTTTTGTGAGTAAACTGCTACTCAAAAGCCTTGAAATTGGCTTCTGAAAAATGTAAATGACCATGTTTTATCTATATTTCCTGATCAGTGTGTTTATGGTCATTCACCAAATAACTGAAGTAACTAGCTGTTTGGGTGACTGGTTCTCTCTGGGTGCTTCGGGTGAAGATTTCACAAAGTTTTGTTGAGCTAAACGCAGCACTACAGTCGCAGGCATGTTTTCATTTAGTTGCCCAGCAATGACCCAGCTTTCCATATTTGATAGATCTTGGCTCCAGCTGGGAAAAAAAAAATGATGATGATGCCAATCTCCAAGCTTCAATTCAGCTCCAATTATAAACCACTGAAGGATGCCATCACTCACTACTTCCGTCTTATATAAAGACCCATGGTAGTGCCGACGACGCACTTACGGTAAAGTCCGCTTTCAGGGTCTCTAACGAGTGATTCCTTTCACTTCCTCCACCGTTAAGTACTTTTAGACATACCATATCAGGGCATTACTGACCACTCAGTGTTTAACACAGTCAGATGTGGTTGTTATCTCAGACTAGTGCACAGCTAATTCAATACAGTGCTCAAAAAGCATTCAGCAGAGCACCCTAACCATAACAAATGAGAGACATAAGAAATAAGACTTTGGCTTATGTTCACATTAACTACTGAGGTCAGCAATCAATACTACTACTGCTGCTGTTTCCTATCATATATACATAAAATGAGCAGCACAAACCTTCAGTGAGGCGCATGGCGGCGTGGTGCTGCCCGAGACACAGGTGACGAGAAACCACCTTAATGTGATTGTTGTTACTCACGCAGCGTGTGTCCTCTTGTAGGTGTAGAGTTTGGAGAAGAGACGAGCCAGTTCCACTAACATGGACACTCCACTGCCGTTTGAGTCTGCTCCGTACGACAGCCACTAAACGCAACAACACACTGTGATTACTTTGCTGCCTTGTTTTTCATCTTTTCTTTATTATTTTTTGTATTACTGGCCGTGTTATTTATAGCAGTGTAAAAGCTGAGTCTTCCACAAAAATGAGTTCTCCTACTAAAGCAAATCCTTGAGATATTTGCTGAGAAAATATTACTGCTGCCAGATCCCCTGACCAGGTTGTCAGTGATAACTGAGTGAGGAGGAAGAGAAAAAAAAAAGAAGCAGCAGCGAGCATACCGGAGCAACACCAAAGGAGTCATAATGAGCCACCACCACGATAGTGGGCAGGTCCTCTCCGCCGACTCCAGCCAGACGACCCTGGTGAGGAAACAGATTCAGCCAATACATTACACTGAAAATATAAAAGGCAAAGAACAGAGAACAAGACCATTGTGGTCAGTTAATTCCACTCTTCCTCTAATCAGACTAAAGCACTTTTTCCTCCAGGTTTAAACACATAACTCAATACAGCTGTTTTTAGTCGGTATATGGTTTTTTATTATAACTGTCACACCATCAAATTTTTAATTCAAATCTATGTAAATGTCGATTATTGTGTCTTGGTTTTTTTTTTTGTTTTGCAATTTAAGGTTGTGAGATTTTGTAACCATAATTGTAATAACATATATCATGTTTGCATGACTGGCACAATACTGATACTTCTTAAATACCACAGTTATTGTCAATACTAAGTCATTATGAAACTGCAGAATTGAATCCCATCAAAGTAATCCCTTCTGAGCAAACACAGCTTTTGGTGTACTCAACTGTTTTTTTGTTCAGGAATTTAAGCCCACTCAGAAAACACAGGTTGCACACAGCACACACACACACACACACACACACACACACACAAAATGCTAAAACAACAGTCAGAGCTTCGAGCACTAGCAGGTTTCACCTCAAAAGCGGAGACAGGGCTGATTGGTGAAAAAGATCCTCTGTGAATACACTTTTGTTTTGCATTAGTGTGCTGTTCAGCCTGAAGGCTTTTTCTTCAAATACAGCTCCAAATTAACATTACTTGCTGTGGCAACATTTAAGAGACCATATGCCACACAGTGAAGTGAAGCGAGTACTATCCCTAATGACTAAATTAAACAGTGTTTCATTTCACTCAGTTGATCTCATTGTGTTCACTGTAGGAGGAAAACGCCTTCAAAAGCGGTAAAATCGTGACCCTTTGTTATGTAAAAAACTTACAGCCACCCAACCGTTCTGCCGGTGGCTGTTCGGAAAAATAAATTCTTCCCAAAAAAATCTGTTATGTTCTGCATATATGAAGGCAGCTCCACATTTGATTGGGCAGAGTTTAACACCAGAGGACCTTTTTGACGACAACAACAAAAGAAAATAAATAATCACAATACCAGCGTATCATATCGTGAGGGAAGTATTGTGATAACATAACAAGAAAATATGGCAACATATATTGATAAAGAAGGAGTATTATTCTCTGTCAGAGTACAGTATGGAACAACAAGGATGAAATCAGAAAAAAAAAAAGTGAGATTTGCTTTGAACACCCAATCAATAATTCATGTGGTTGTCATCACCAACATCATCCACATCTCAGTGTAGACACAATTTAAAATACATTAGCTGCCTTCAGATTATAGTTCAGTCTCTCACCTCCAAACTGGTGATGGCCCAGTCATTGACGGCTTTGCTCTGAGATCCACTGGTCACCATCTGAAAGCCGTTGGCTGTGGCCGTGTGCAGCAGAACTACAGGAAACACAAGAAATCAATGATCACACACTTAAAAATCTAAAACATGACCTTTAAAAATCATACATGCTACAGTTTTTTCTGAACAGTGCAGACCATCAGCAGCCTCTCTACCTTCTGCTGCTGACAAGGAGCCCTGTGAGGATGAGGAGGTCAGGGTCTGTGTGTAGATAGACAGCAGCTCGTCATCCTCCATGGCAAAGTAGACTGGGACGATGGTCTCCGTGGCCAACATCTCAGGCTCCAGCTCCATAAACTGCTACAGAGAGTCACAGTGGAGAAGAGCTGAGTTAATGAGAGGAGAAGAAATTTGATGCAACTGCTTCATCTCTGTAAGTTCTGGTGTTGTGAGGAGGCAGCGAGAGACAAACTGCTTTACACTCTGGAAGTGTAACAAAAAGTCTGCTCCAAGAATTTACCAGAAAAGTTAATTAGTTTTGCAACAAAATGAGTAACACATCAAATACTTACTACTACTACTACTACTACCTTTTCCAGAAGATTCCCACGCATGAGGTGGGAGGATTAATTAGTCACAACATGCTTTACTGAGATAACATTCAATCTGTAAGGCAGCAGAAAAGCTGCAAATTCTCAGGCTTTGAAATATTCATATTGGAGCTTTCAGTGGAAAGGAACTCTTCAAAAACCAATCAAAAGAGGTGGTGCTGTCAGATAACCAACTGCCTTTCTGTTCCCATCACACCTGAGATGCCCTTGAGCACAGCACGTATTGTGCGCAGACAGTTGCAAATGAAACCATGCATAAAGACTGTCAACACTGGCTGTTGCTCAACTTGATTTTTCGCTTCCTGTTATGGATATATGTAGGTCATATGCCCTAAAACGTCCTAATACAACCATCAAGTGTACATTTCAATGGTCACTCACTTAAAGTTAGCAGAGCCTTCATTAGGACAGGCTAGGCTTAAATATTTCTCTTTGCTTCACAATAAAATATTGAATTTTAATCAGAAAAATGGCCCAAAAGTCATAAATAAAATATACTTAAAGTTACTAAAAACATGCCTACAATATACAAATCAGACGGGCCACTGAATCATCCTAATTTACACAAAAACACTTTGGTCTGCAATATATTAATGTGCATTTACTAAATCAGAAAGAATGATGGGCCAAAATGCGTCACTGTACAAACGCAATCCCACAAATTCAGGCTCGGGAGTCAGAACGTGCTTGTGCTACTGAACCACAAGTCTTTGTATTCTTTAATAAGACTACAGTTTTTTGAACATACTGCACCCAAGCTAGCTTATGTTTTACAAGTGTTTTTGTTATAATAAACATTAACAATAAAAACTCAAGCAGTCAAGCCATTTCACTCTGGAAACAGAGAAATAACACTGAACTGAGAATTAAAAGCACCTGAAAGCGATTCATGACATTAGAATGTGTTCCTACCTGCACTATGTCTTGCGGCATAGCAGACATGTTCCTCGGGAGGATGATGACCACAGCCCCCGCTGACTGACGCAGGGCTTTCTGGTACTTGTCATAGGAGAAGTCCGCCAGTCGCATAATAACACAGCGACGACTTAGCACCTCTGCCTCCACAGTACGGGCCTCCGTGTTCAGGATGGCATTTCTTGTACCTGACGACAAAAAACACAAGGTGTGATTAAGCACTGGGCAACAAGTATTCATCCCAGAGAATGAGATGTGAAACAAATCTTTCAGACGAATCCTGAGGGTGGAATAAAGTGGAGCTGCGTGGCACATACCTTGGAGTGGTGAATGATAATGCTCAAAAAAATGTAAATTTTTTTCAATCAGAGTGTAATATCAAGTCAATTAAACTTTAAGTAGCAGAGCAGGTTGTTAATGCGTTTCAGCTGTTTTTGTGTTAATGAAATTAACAACAGGTGCACTAGAGAAGCAGCAATGAGACAACTCCCAAAACGGGAATGATTTTACAGGTGAAGGCCACTGACATTTTTTTTTTCTCACTAGTTGAGGTGTACTTGGACCCTACAGAGGTTGCACAGGTAGTCCAACTCCTCCACTGCCAGAAGTTTTGCTGTCTCCCAGCACAGTCTCGTGAGAGTGGAGCAGATTCCAAGAGGCAGACAGTTATTCGTAGAGGGTCCTTAACCCATCAGCAGGACCAGTATCTGTGCCTTTGTACAAGGAGGATGTACAACAGGATCAGCACTGCCAGAGCCCTACACAATGACCTCCAGCAGGCCACTGGTGTGAATGTGTGTGAGGGTGGCTGAGGGCCCAATGTCCTCTAGCGGGCCCTGTGCTCATTGCCTGGCACTGTGGAGCCTGACTGGCATTTGCCATAGAATTCCAGAATTAGCAGGTTCACCCTGAGCACACTAGATGGATATGAAAAGGGTCTGGAGAAGCCGTGGAGTATGTTAGGCTGTCTGTAATATTGTTAAGCATGACCAGTTTGCTGGTAGGCCACTGACAGTCTGGGGAGGCATATTCATGGAGGGATACACAGACCTCTCCAGGCTAGACAACCCTACACTGGTGCGGTGGGCCTTGGGTTCCTTCTGGTGAATGACAATGCCTGGCTTTATGTGGCGAGAGTATGCAGGCAGTTCTTGGGGGATGAAAGAATTGATACCACTGACTGGCCCCCCGTTCACTTGATCTAAATCCAATAGAAACCCTCATGGAAATTATGTTTCGGTCCATCCGATGCCACCAGATTGAACCTTCAGACTGTCCAGAAGCTCAGTGATGCCCTGGTCCAGATCTGGGAGGAGATCTCCCAGGAAATCATCCAGCATCCTATTAGGCCATGCCTACAAACACATGTAGGGCATAAAAACTACCGAATACTATTTTGAGGCAATGAAATTTTGGCAAAATGGACTACCCTGGTACATTTTTTTTTTCACTTTCAACCCTTTGTAAGGCTGAAAGTGATTTTTTTTTTCATTTAATCAAACAATGTGGCATGCTTTTATTCCTAACACATTATTCAGTCTATATCAGTACTGACATCCAGCATTATTTTTTTGCCATGGCGATCTGATGTTTTTTCAAAGTATTAATTTAACTGTTCTGAGCAGGGTATTAGCAGGATGGCAGCTGCTATTTATATCCATATACCTGCCACAAATCCTAAAGAAAGTAATCTATTTTCCCTAAACTGTGTGGATTATGCATACAGTTTAATTTCCTCACTCATTCTTCAGTGCACAAGTTTAACAGCCCTACAGGTGATTCTCTCCATCCCCAGTTGTTAGCATCTTACCAGAGAAGGACTGGTTTGTCAGGGTTTTGTGTCTCTCGCATTTAAGTTACATTTCACTAAAAACCCTAAACAGTACCCTGAGCCCTGGCTGCATTATTTCAACAGCGTCGATCCTATTCTGACCATAGGAAATGAGCTAGCTAGGCTAGGCTACATTAGCAGCGTGTTGTCATTGAAACGCAGCTTCAGGAAAGTCAGCGTTTACTTGAAACGACAGCGAGGCTAACTGGTGTCGGATACTGAGTCCAGTCTCACCAACTTAAAGCAGTAATATGTACCGTTATTTCAGAGTGACAGGCTAAAGAAGCAGCAGCCTTACCGTACGGCTGTCCCTGTAGGTCGTACTGCTGCATGCGGTACACCGTGAACTCGTGTGCCGCCTCGGCCGGGAGCGGAGACACCAGGATCAGCACCGCCGGGATGAAGACTATGAATGTGAGAGGAAACGAAGATTTAAACATGTTATCGAACACCTCGCTGGCCTCCTCGAACATTGTGGCGACTGTATTGAGTGCGAAGCTAAAGACAAAAAACGAGCCGTTCAGCTGTCACCGCTCCCAGCTACTGACAGCCAGCCAACCGCGATCTAGGCCACTTTTGTTCAGGCAGCGCAGCTAGACGACCCTGGATTGGGACAACCACGAATCGGACTCCACTGCTAGTTTTTATTATTATTACTGTTATTATTGTTGATTAATGTACTATAGTGTATATGAAAAAGCACGAGATTTTTTTCTCATTTAGAATATTCACACAATAATCAAATATTTCAAACCAATTTAAATTATGGGTCTTTCAGGGATCTTGAAGGACAACCATAATTAAAGACCTATATATATTATTTACCGACACTAGATGGCGCTATGCATCACGGAAACCGGAGATCATTCACTAACTCTTACGGGATTATGACTGTCTAATTATAATCATGTTTGATGTATTGCATTTTTATTATTTTAATATTATGTTTAATATAAACATATCTTTATAAGTACTGTGCAAAACTCTTGAGCCACCACTTGTTCTTTTATGTTTTGCTTCTAAGGAGCCAGACTTTCTTGTACCCTTTTCAAGCTTTCTGAAGGTTTTTCTTTCTTTGGACATTGGCTGCTTTTTTGTTCATTTTTAGTCCAGTCTTTGCATCTGACCATTTCAGGATATTTTTGTTCTTGTTGCTGGCTAAGCTACTTAAAACTGACCTATGAATTACTGAAGCACATTTGAAGCCACCTAACTCAAGGAATGAACCAGTGTTGCATCTACACATAGCAGGCAACATAGCAAAGAACCAATTTTAAATAGTATCTTTAGGCAGTTTGTGCAGGCTGTTGTGAAAACACAATATTTGTACCCATTTCTTTATTTGAATTCATAAAAAATGTCAAATATAACAGTTTGAGAGACATAGAATAGGGTTTTTTTGCACCAACAAAGTGATTCCCAAAGAACTTTAAGCCATATCTCAGCAATGTGACCAGTGTGTCCTTAAATAAACTGAGAAAACTGTACAAGTGAAGGACAAAAGAAGAAGTAGTGGGCCTGAAAAACTACTGTATTTCTTTAAGAAATGGAAAAACTATCCAGCAAAGACCTGACACAGGACCGGAGAGATGCATCTGGACCTTCCGCTGATTCATCTATCGTTTAAGAAATGGTAAATGGACTGGTACTTCTATAGTGCGACTTGTCTAACATTTGCGCGCACGCACACACACACACACACACACACACACACACACTCCAATGAATGCATCGGGTGAAACTCTGGGTTATAATTTATTTATGTATGATATATTAAAATAATTTCTCTTCTTTAAGAGTGGCTTCAGTAGCTTAGCCAAGGAGACTTTGACATGCAGACTGGAGAAGAGAACCACTGACCTTCCAGTTGGTAAACGAGCCACGCTACCTCCTTAGTCAGTCGCCCACAGCTGGTCACAGTAGAAGGGTGGCTGTCAAGAAGCCATTCTTAAGAAAAGGGAAACAGGGTGAAAAGGCTGAGGTATACCAATTTACACAAGAACCAGACTGAAAGTTAGATGGAGTGATGAATCCAAATTCACATCTCAACATTATTGAAGCAGTGTGGGATCATCTTGACAAAGGTCAAAGGTGGTCATACCAAATCCTGACTTTCAGGTTTATTAGTATTGCACAAACTGTGTTTCTGCCTTCTATCCTGGATTTACATTTGCACTTTTCAGTAATTTGTTGCTCTTGTTTCCCATTTCCCTAGCAAAAAATAAAGAAACAAGTGGTTGGTCCAGACTTTTGCACAGTACTGTAAGTCAAATATGACTGAAGATTCTTAGTTTTTTATGTCCAAGGGACCATTTACCTTCAAATTAATGTGCTTATTCCTTATTATTGTGTACAGTTTTTGTGAGGCCTGCATTATGAGTTTTTGTCCTGTTTTAGAGAGTACATTCTGAGCATGTATGCCTTTCTACTTGTAACACATCGCTCGTTTTGATTAAAGTTTTGTTTAAAAGAGATTAAGAAGTCTCTTTATGTTGGGAAATGAGTACTAAATCACTGGCATTCGTGTCTGGGTGCAGATTTGAAAACACAAAAGACATTTTAACTGAAGTTTTATATCATTAAAAAAAACACAGTAATAAAAATTAAAGGCCTGAGTCCAAAAGGGATGAGCTATATTCTCCCTCTTGTCTCCCCTCCATCGCTCTCTCTCTCCTGGGGCTGCTCGGCTAAGTGGGAGATTAATGCTGATATGATGTCCTGCCATCCCACTTAATGGACCTTGGCGTCATTATTTCCTGTTGTATGAGTAATCCATGCCCAGGCTGGTGAGAGGGCAGGCAGCAAACAAAGCACAAAACCAATTTAGTGTGGATGTTGAAACTCTCATTGTAATGATTTCGCATTATTGAGAAATGATCATCTGGAGATCCGCTAACATGACCCGCCATCTGCTTGAAGGAAAACAAACTGCTGCAGACAAAAGTTGCAAAGAACAATTGTTCAGAGAGGAAAGTAATGCTCTCGTGCAGTTGTAGCGTGAGTGGCACAGCAGCAGCCGCATCAAATGAATCCAGTTCCTCAAAATTCATAACATCCTGTTATCACGCGACACAGAGGTGCAGAAAAAATGTATGTGGTCACATTTTTCATTTGATGTCACCTTGCCAAAAACTTTTTTTTTTCCTTCCCGCTTTACAGTGAAGACTGAGTGGTACAATAACAGTCCGACACACAGTGCATTGGATGTTCAGTGTCCTAATTTCCTTCCAGTGCTCCTGGGAATGTCCTGAATCAGTCTGGCCCCTGCTCCTGACCCCGGGCCACAGAGAAACACTTTCTCTGTGAAACCACACAAAAGATGCAGTCAGCGTGTGCGCGTCGGGGTAAGTACGGTGGATTAACGAAAGATTATCTACCAATCTGTAAGTAAGCATTTTCTGTGTAGCATGCCTGTGTATGTGCCCCCCCCACCCCCGGTTTACTGCCCCTTCCTTTTCTCAGTAGATGCTGTCATTTTCTCACCACATGGACAGGCTGCTCAAACACTGGTCACACTGAAGTGCTTCAATGACAAGGTCAGCATTACAGAATACCAAAGATACACTGTAAGGGGGAGCGCTCTCCGGAGTTCCCCACACAGACACCACTATTACCGCACAATGGTGGTCTGTCTGACTAAACCCTCGAAGCAGCTCATCTGAGTACATTCACCCTTTAAAACACCACCGGCTGTAATCCCCTTGTTAATGGGCAGAAGCCTGAAAAACAACATGATCCTGTATGTTGGATAAATGTGAGAATTGGTGCATATGACAGCACATTTTGAGCCTCACACTTCTTTAAGACTATAGTCTATAACTATAGTCCACCTTCTTATATTAGGAACTCGTATACACTGCCACACTCAAGCTTATTCCAATATATAATCTGATACACTTTCTTTATTCCCTACTCATGATACTTAATTGAATGATTATAACCCTACAAACATTTGGGATGACAGACTTGCCTTTAGAGTGCACATTGAGCACTTAAAAAGCCAAAGGTTAGGCTTTATTTTGAACTTAAAATAAAAAATAATTAAAATTAAGCATTATAAGTGCAATTTAAACAGACAAACAAAGAAAAAAGTCACCAAATTGACTCCCAACAAATCTATCCCACTCAATTTGCATGCTTGAAAAAGAAGTAGGACATGCAGGAGCAGAACATGCATCATTAACTCAGCATCTATCTATATGTATACACATACAGTACAGCTAGGTACATGTACAGTATATAAGCATACGCAGTCTGTACACGCATGCATACATAATGCAATGCACAATTCAGAAACCAAAATAACCTAACTGGACACCCCGAGCCCCTCTAAGTTAAATGCCTGGTTAAAATAATATATGCTTTAAAACTGCTTTGTTTGGACATTGCTTTAATGACACACTTAATCTACATGTATTGTGTGAACAGAAAATGTGCTGATAATTTTGTGCCAGTGGATTATGTTTTTCTGTGTGTGTGTTTGTTTGATTTTTTAATGGACGTTTAATGTGAGGTTAAAAAGTACAGAAAAGCAGCAGTAAAAGATTCACAAGGAAAATTCCTTTACTGTAAAACCGCACACTAGAATGTCCTTTTATAGTTTTATTTTTTACAGTGTAGTGTAGTGTGCCTCTTTAAATTTAATGTGCCTCTTAAACTGTATTTCCAGGAAGGTTTTCAATCTATTATCACACCCAGAAATTTTAAGTACATCCTCTTTTTACACCTGTACTTTATGTTTATGTTTTGGTCTATTTGGGATGTTGTCAAATATTATGATTTTTGTCTTATTCCAGTCTTAGTCCAATTTAATAATTTATTTTTGATCAAAATATTTTTTTTAAATTTGACTAATTTCTGGGATGATCAAGTTCAAAGGTTGTAAATTCTCACCCGAACCCAAAACATTTGTATCGGCAGCAAATTTCAATAAGTCAGACGACATAAATTATTAATATACATAATAAATAATTTTGGTCCCAGCACTGACCTCTGGGGGACGCCACACACAATGTCTAAACGTTCAGATTTCTATTTTCACAAATTGATGCCAATTTGTTCAATAATTTCTGAACCATCCCCTTTATTCTACACATTTCCAATTTTTCAGTAATATGTCATTAATAATTGAATAATTATATATATATATGAATATTATTTAATAATTAAAAAATTCAAAATGAATAAATAGAATAAATCCCAGGAGCACCTAAAACTAAAATAAAACACTTCGGATATGAAGATAAAGTATGACTTCCAGTGCTGCCAGTAATAAGCCACATTAATTCTAACATTAGTTATTGTTTAGTTTTATTTTAAAAGCATTTTTTTGAGCAGAGAATGACTTAATGCATGACTTTAAGGATGTTTGGGAAAATAAAATGAAAGAAATTAGATATAGTGAGATACAGGGCCATTAAAAATCTTCTGGTCCCATTATACTGTGTTTATTGTGACATAATATATTTGACTTTTCCCAGAGAAAAAAACAAAAGAATAATTCTCTTCTCCTGATCCCTGAAAAACTAACAGCTCTACCTGCTACACGCAATAGATCTGCTACATGACTCTTAGTGCAAAGCAGGCCATCCTTCTCCTGTCCCCTCCTGCTGATTTGCAGTGATTTGTGGCCTGGTGGATGCAATACTACCCTGATTTCTTTACGTACCGGGAAACTGATTATTAGTCATTTTCATTAAGACCAGTGCAAATTAGAAAGAGGAAAAAGGAGAACATAGTGTATGACAGCTGAGTTGCAGCCACTGAGACCCTGAGCCTCTTTGGTTGCACAGGGCAACAGTCAGATAATGGATGACGAGGTCTCTTGGAGCCAGCCGTTCCATTAGGTTTTGTTAATGCAGTCAGAGGAGGTTGGCGTGGCTCATCCGCCTTCATATCCACTTTCAGAGATGCTCACTCATGCTGGCCAGTGGCTTCGACCGAGCTCTCTCTCTCTTTTGCTCTCCCTGTTGTCTTCTTTTCTACAGTTCACTTCCTCTTGAGTCTTTCACCAAATCAGACTGTTTGCTTTCTCCTTTTTCTCCCTTAGTTTCTGCCTTTTTAGCTGCCTTGGTATTCTTTTCCCGTTCTGTGAGTCTTAGGCGATTACGGGTATTGCTGTTTTAGATTAGCTGATCTTGCAGCATCATCACACTCATTGCACAAGAGTAATGGGTACAAATTGTCTCTGATTTACTACGCTGAGGGATTTGTGGCAGATTCACAGTTTTGTAATCCACCTTCTTAGAATATTATTTTTAGATCTGTGTGCTTCCCTAAATACTATACAAGCATGTCAGTGCAACATGGATGTGTGGCAAACTGGGGACTCTAGACTTGAGCAAGAGGTGCATGTGTCATGAACTACTATCTGTACAGTGAGAACTGTACATTTTGGTGGGTGGAACAGAGAGAAATTCATGAATGGAGACATGGGCGTGTGTTTTTGCATATACTGCATGTAGCAATCACCTTCTGTGTAATACTGGAAATGTATGCATCATGATGAAAAATCTATCTATCTATCTATCTATCTATCTATCTATCTATCTATCTATCTATCTATCTATCTATCTATCTATCTATTTTGGTCTCCTCCAACAAATGCTGGATATAATGCTGAACTATAGTTATTTTGACATGTGAACTTTGCACAATCAGAGTTCAGGACATTGTTCTCACATGTAGCCACATAGCAGGAAATAATGGTTTGCATCAGCCAAACTCTCACTATCAGACTTTACTATGTTTGGTTTAATTGCATGCAGCAAGCAGGACAGGTGAAGACCTCTTGAATTGATATTATCATCAGCTCTTTTCACACATTGTCCCAAATTAGCGCAATAACCCCCCCAAAAACGAACAAAAAAATTGCATAGATTCTGTACTAGGAAGCTAGCAGGTAAAAAAATCTATTAATTAATTAGACATCCTGCCTGTTCTTTGTTGCAAGTGGTTTTTAGAGCTTCTTTCTACTGAAAACTACTGCCTGCTGTTGCAAACAAGGCTGCTAATGGCTCTGAAACTGTATGCTAAAACATATCTTAGCTGCTTTAGATTTATCACTTAAAGACATCCCATTAGTATTATACACCCACTGGTCACTTCATTAGGCACATTAAAGCATCAGAGTGGGGAAGAAAGGTGATTTAAGTGACTTTGAATGTGGCTTGTTTGTTGGCAATTCTATGGGTGAAAATGCCTTGTTGATGCCAGAGGTCAGAGGAGAATGGTGAGCCTGCTTAAAGCTGATAGGAATGCAGTGATAACTCTACTAACCACTTGGCACAACTAAGGTATACAATGGACTTTGGACCTTGAAGCAGCAAGCAGAAGACCACACGGGGTGCCACTCTCCTTTCAGCTAAGAACAGGGTACAATTCACAGAGGGTCTGTGCTGTGTATTTCTGCTGGTATGGTCAGAATTCGACATGAACAGCATGAAAGCATGGATCCATCCTGCAGTGTATACACAGTTCAGGCCGGTAGTGGTGGTGTAATGGTGTGGGGGATATTTTGATGTTGGCCTTGTCCATCCTTTTATGACAAATTGAAGCAGTTCTGATGGCAATCGGGGTCCAACCCAGTAATAATAAGGTGTACCTGATCAAGTATCTGGTGAATGTAAGTTATGTTTGGTAAAGTCTGGGAACCTGCAGAGTTAGATCACACTCTTCTGTAAAACTGTCACTTCAAGACATCCCATTATTATCATACTGCATATAATCAGTTCATTTATTGGCGATAATCACTGTGGAACTGAAGTCATTAATTCAAATCACAAAAATAATTCTGTGGCCTTTATCATATTAAGACAGATTACGGTTATGATAAAAAAGTTTTCTCTCCTGTGTTTACCTGCTTATACTGCTGACAATTTATTCGGAAAGTGTCCTCCATTCCTCCTAAAACTGATGTTTACACTTGGAGTCAGCGCTGCCTCTGACCTTCCCCTCATCGTTCCTTCACTGCTTCGTGCTTTTGCATCTCGAACAGAGCGACCCTGATCTCTTCCTCGTCTGTGCATCTCTGTCATGTTCTCATCTGCCCGGCTGGTGCATCACAATGGATGCCTGTGCCTGCTGAGCTCCCTCTGACCTTCTCCCTCACCCAGTCGCAATCTCTCTGTCTCCCCCAGCTGAGCGGGAAGCTGTCTTTCTGCCAGCCTAATAAATACAAAAACAAATTGCAGCAGGTTGAAAGTATGCAGCGTGGGTCGGAGCTGTTAATGTAATGAACTTGGTTTCATGGAAAATACGAGGCAATTAAACTCCCACGGTGCCTCCCTCTGGCTCAGACAGACAGACTGAAGGGTGGGGGGAGTGGGTGGGGGAGGGTAGAGACCCTCGAGGGAGAGCGAGAGAAAGGTAGAGAGCAGGAAGATTGGTAGGTGGTAGAAGTTGGTAGAGAGAATAGAGCCATTTAGTAGACCCACAGGAGTGGGAAGTGTGCTGGCTGTGATGGATCTTAAACACCAATTAGTCATGAGGCCGCCTCATCCAGAGGTCACATCAGGCCCGTGGGAGCGCTGTCCGACCATCGGTCACCCTCCTGCTGTTTGTTTTGGTTGTTTGCCGGCTTGATTGGCCTGATTGCCGCCTGATTGCTGGCGAGGTTTCGGCTGTTTAGATGGGGAGAGAAAAACAGGAATCAGGACTGGGATCAGAGGAGCGTGTGCTCGTGTTTTTAGAGCTCAGTGTCTAGTCATACGTTATCATTACAGTGGGCTGTTGCGTTTTCCAGCAAACACACTGTCATGTGAAGCAGTGTGTCAAGGAAAACACTTATTATACCTTTATTACTATAATTTGAACATTTTTTTGGAAAGGGGAGGGTAATTTGAGTTATGTTGGATGTCATATAGAGAACTACAGGTTTATATAAGGTGAAGAATCTGCATATATACATGTGGGAGTATTTCAGCACAGTCATCTCAAACGGTTGGGCATTTCATAGTCCTAACATCTGACATGGACAAATAAGGGAATAAATCAACAGGAATTGTTGCTGCTAAGACTTAAAAAATGAAGTTTGATAGCACTTACCAGGCAGCTGGATATTTATGGTCCACTTAGCTGACTATGAAGACTACAAACAAAGCTGTCTTAAATCTGTTCCCCTATGTTGACTGGGTGAATACCAGCAAACAAAGCCAGACTGGCTATTTTAGTGCCAACCAAGATGAAGGTCCCCTGGCACATAGCTTTCTTTTTTTTTTGTTTTTAGCATCAAGTTATACTATATAAACAAAAGAATTAGGCCACCCTTGATGTTACACATCCAGGAACGCCACAGCACGAAGCTCCCAGGGCGCAGTTTTTCTGCTGATGTTAACTCTTTAGAGACTGCACTCAGCCCTTGGCGACCCGCTCTCTAACTTTACGTGGTTTGTCATTTTGTGACGAGGGTGCTGTGGTTGGTACATGCTTCCACTTTGCAGTAATTCCTCTGACATGTATTTGTAATGGGAGACTGCACGGCTAGGTCTGCACAGCGTACTTATACACTCTCATGTCCGGATATGAATTTGATAAAGTCAAGTGACCAAAAAATAGTTACAATATGGCCTACAGCTATTTGCCATGCATGGTGTCTCTGCTATCCTATTGTAAGTAATGGTTTCAGCCTGGCTGCACCACTCAAGAGAGGGTGACCCTTTCCGATAGGCCTCAGATCATCTAAGCAGAACTTCAATCAAAAGCTTGAATCAAACGTGAGACGTTAATTTGCTCCAATCAGGAAGGCCTGATCCCTGGGCTTTGGCTCCATCTGGTTTGTAATTGGGCGTGCTGCTCTAAGGATGATACAGAGGGCTGAGTGGACTGCTGGAGGCTTTGTTGTCTTCTCTTCAGCCTGCCAGTGGAGGTTTATGAGGTTTATAAGTCCAATATCTGCCAGCAGCCCATCACAGCATGGCTGTTACAGCGTGGTATCTGTTTCCTGAGCCACGCTGCCCGAGTTATTCTGTATCATTTTCTCTTTTGCTTTTTGGAGTCATTGTTTGTTATGAATATAAATATTGGCTGGCATTTGACAGATGCAGGAGTGTGAGGGAGGAAGGCAGAGGGGAGACATGATTGAAATTCTAGTGAACCTTCAGGAAGTAATCTGGACTGGGGCATGGAAGAGAGCGAATGGTTTCCGTCTGGTTTGTTTGCACTTTCACTGAGTTTTGTGCGAAATGTGACTTTACCCCCTTTAAGCTCTGTCTCTCTCAGTGGATATCTCAGCACTGACCTGCAGATTATCGATCTAGCTGCTTACACGACATCAGCACGGGCGCTAACCCGATCTCCCCACACAAACACAAAACATGTGTGCCGCTGACTCTCATAAAGCCAGCTGACCACCTCAGTGAGAAACAGCATTCAGGATAACAGCGAGACTCTGCGGTCTGAAAGAGCTCAAAATCTGCTGGCTTTGAAGCTACCAGGAAGCCCTTCTCTCACTCAGCAGAGATAACACCCAGGCCACAGCCAAAACTCACATCCATCTACTTACTGCACACAGGAAATGAAGAAAATGTGATGAAATGAGTGAGGAAAGCAGAGAGAGATGAGGTTCAAACAGTAAAGTCAAAGCTGATCCCGCATGTGAGCACAGTTAGCTGTCATGGTCTGAGAGTCATGACTAATTTTAAATACGGCGTGTTTATAACATTCTGCAAAATGAATTGACGATTTGCAGTATAATATTAATCGGATAACTTGAAGTGATAAACTTACAGAAAGGTTTTATCTAACTCTGCAGTTTCCTTTTGCTTTAACAAACATAAAATGCATTCACCTGCCACGTTGTTAGGTACGACGAGCTTGAACTCGGTTGGACCCCATTTCTGCCTTCAGAGATGCTCCCTGGCTATATGATCAGACTGCATCAAGCTGAAAGAAAGCCAAGCTCATAGAAAATCAAATAACCACTAATTTTGAGAATGAGCAGACCCAGATCAGACCTGTGGCATCAGCAAAGCATTTTCACCCAGAGGATATTTCCTCCTTTTGGACCTTTCTCTGTAAACCCTGGAGATGACTGTGTGGGAAGCTTCCAGTAGATCAGCAGTTTCTGAAATACTCAGACCAACCTGCCTGGCGCCACTAACCACACCACATTCAGAGTCACATAAACCACTTTTCTTCCTCTTTCTGATGTCAGTTTGAACTTCTACATGTTTGAATGCATTGAGTTGCTGCCATGTGATTGGTTGATTAGATATTTGTGTTAATGAGCAGCTGAACAGGTGTCCTTAATAAAGCCTATTATATCTATGAACAGGTGTCCTTAATAAAGCCTATTATATCTATGAACCTGCATCTGAATATGTAGAATCTGTAGGTATATTTTTTTAGTACTGTTGCTCTGGTTTCCTCACATAGCCTGCTTGTAGTTCCAGTACTGCTGACTCTGAGTCATGTTTTAGAAAACTTTGGTTGCATGCAGGTAAAGAGTCCCCAAGAAGAGTGATGGCATTTGCTGAAATTTAGCTTGCTTTAAGCTTGTTATTGCAGTCAGAAAGAATGGCAAGAAGTGTTTGCATGTATGTCACCTCATTACAGAGGCTAAATGATCAGACAGGTTTCCACGTTAAAGCAAAGAATATTGTAGTAGTTGTGTTAGAAGTAGGTATTCTGTTGATGGTTAGGGCATTATTTCCACAAAGATGTGTACATTTGTCATTTCTCTTGGGTTTAAAACTATTTCACATCATTAACAACAACAATCATCATCAACATCATCAGCATTTACACTCATGATTCCTGTGCAAACTCAGAATGCAGTGTGTCAGTGACCATTTTGTCTCAAGGCGAAGCTTTATTTTAAAGTACAATGCCGGGTGATGGTGGTGGTGCTGCTCTCTCCTTATGGCTGAATCCCAGATGAGGATGTGTTGAGGACCTGACAGGAGCCGATTCATCATCCCTCACAGGCCATCCATCACCAGCGGCAGGCAGAGGAGCAGCGCCAGGCTGGGGGTGGGGGGGACCCAGGAATGTCTGTCTGGGGAACGCTCTGCTCCGAGTACCCCACTGGGTGCTCAGTCCAACATGTGCTTCAGTGAGCCTCCTGTAGTGAAAGTGCAGTGATTAGTTCAACCTGTACAGAATCCACGTGTTGAAGTGATAGATTGGGGAAAAAAAGTAAATACAGTAGGCAGAGGTTACAGAAAATCTATTGAAGTCATCACACTAGCAGAAGGTCCTGGTACAACCTGAATCCAGGAAGGACTCTTTACTCTCTTTAGGTCTTTACTTTCCTAAGCTCGCTAACTTTCGATGTAACAAAACAAAAAGATGTTGAGGCATTGGAAGAGGCCTCAGGTGAGGAGTTTCTGATTTGTCTAAGAAAGCATCAGTGTCTTGAAGAAGTCTGTTCTTCTATCTGGGAAGGTTTGTTTAATTTATTTGTGTTTTTCTGAAATCATCAAGCTTTTAATTGTTCCAACTCACAAATAAAATACCGTATTTTCCAGACTATAAGTCGCAGTTTTTTTCATAGATTGGTGGAGGGTGCGTCTAATACTCCGAAGCGACGTATATGTGAAATTATTAACACTACGTTAAGAGTCATTACTTTATTTTGATGGCGCGCTTACTCATTCGTTACGGTAGCTGGAGAATTCTGGTCGTCACTACAGTACCTCAAACTGTGACATCATTACGTTCTTGTGACCATGTTGTCTTTGCCGCCAAGTTCGTACGGGGAGATGTGCTTTATGAAGCCTTTTATGTTCAATAAATATGCCTGAAGGCTAAAGAGAAGTGGAGTCATGTCTCGCTCATCCTCCGCATGCCAGAGGAAAGAGAAGGC
>VOQJ01014961.1:0-21011 GCA_015052665.1 Apistogramma diplotaenia
TCCACATACAGTTTGTCTCTTTTACACACACAGAGAGAGCAAACTCTCTCACACACACACACACGCACACGCACACACACACACACACACACACACACACACACACACACACACAGTGCATTTACCAGGTTAATCTTTGTTTAACTTGCTCTCTGCATATTTTTAGAGCTTTAATTTTATTTGTAAGTCGAACATTTAATGCTGAGAAACTCCAGTTTATGTAAAAAAAAATCTCCAATCCAATCACATTATTTTGCACCTTGTTATCTATAAAATTTTTCATTAATCGGTGGCAGTTTGTAATTGTTTTTGGTGATTTAATAAACATTTTACTGATCTAGAGACTTAATACCTCATTACCCTCAGAGGAAGCCCTGTTATTTCCTTTATTGTCATTATGTTAAAACAGTGAAACTCCCAGATTTAGTTTTTACTACCAAGTCTTCGTCAAGCTCAGTGAATTTGCAGTTGTAGTATCTGTCCTGCACTGACAGTTTACGAGTTTGATTGCCTGTCCGGTTTGGTAGTTCAGTCTCCTGTTGTGCTGTTGAAACTCTGAATCATAAAACGGGCCAGAGGATTAAAAGCGTCTCATAGACTAGTACCTCGCCTGAGCTCACAGCACATCAGGGTCTCGGTGGAGTCATGCCAGTACACTTTATACAGATCTTTGGAAAGACCTGTGTGACACTGTAGCATAAGCAAAGCCGTGAGATTCCAGGAAGTATATAGCTCATGGCCAAGAACTAAGTAAATAATAATCACACAAAGAGCCTTACCTTCAGACAGAGGTAGGCAAGCTGTTTCCTTTCTTTCCAGTGAAGAAGTGCCTGTAGCTTCATATTTAATATTGATGTTTCCATTAGGAAGCAAAAAAAATCTCATCTAATTTAATTATTTTGATCAGTCCTATTAATTATTAATGTTTGTCTCCTTATGGTATGAAAAATGTATTTCTTAATTGTAAAACATGTGGATTAAACAAAATCAGGATCAGCTCCAAACCATATTACACAAAGTCAGAATGAGACCGATGCACTGTTCTAGTTTATCTCCGGAGTACCTTTAAGAGAGGATTTATTTGATCTCACAATGCCAGTAGTTTGATGTTGCAGGTATAAGTGATAAACACTGCAGCTCACTGGCCTGGTTTGCTTTTCATCTCATTTTAAGTACATTAACAAGGGGACAGACGTTCTCCTCCCGCCTCTCTGGATCGAGGGCCTGCAGAGAGCACATCATTAGCTCAAGTCTAAAGGGCATCACTGAGAAAGTGTTGCACATCATCTCAGTTTATAATCATCACCACTGAGTAGCTTCATAGTTGCAGAGTAATTTCATCAACATAAATTGTTACAGTTGTGTGAGTGCTGGTGCAAAATATAATGTTTTGCAAATAGATTTCTGTTTACCTAAATTAGATTATTAGGAAAATAGCACCACCATATGCAGGTCATTTTTTTCCCATTAAGACTTTGGCAGGTTACCATTTTGTTCAGTCGCAGCAGAATTAACCCCTTAAAGCCGGAACTGTGAAATAATTAGCAGAAATTTCAATTTATTGAAAATGGAGTGATGTAGAAGTTTGAAAAACTCACATTAACTCATTGTCTCAAATACTAGACTAGGCATTAAGGGGGTAAAGTGCCACACAGAAGTACAGAACTTATTTCTCAGCGTGGCTGATCCTTGAGAGGAGTGCAGATTTGTCAATGGGACACATCTTCATGTCCCTACTAAGTGATTAGATTCATGAAAGTGGCACGTCAGCACTTTAAATTAACCTGAGAAGATACACATCTTCTCCAGCTTGTGGTGGTTGAAAATGTGCTTTTGTTTTAATACACACCTGTTTGTAGCCCTTGACTTTACACAACAATTACAGTCAGCTGCACATCCATGATGCATCTCAGCTGTGCTCTGTTGGTTAGAGATCTGATGATGATGATGATGATGATGAATTAATTTGAATATAGTGAATTCATTTTCATGTTCAAATCAGCTTGAGATGATTTGGGATTTGTGGCACTGTGTGACTTCGATGCATTATCGTGGAAGCAGCCATCAGAAGATGGTTACACTGGTCATAAAGGGATGGACAGCAACGAAGCTTAGGTAAACTGTGGTGATTAAATGATGCTCAATTGGTACTAAGGGGCCCAAAAGGTACCAAGAAAATATCCACTCCATTACAGCACTACTAGAAGCCTTTGCTACTGATACAAGGCAGGATGGAGCCATATTTTCAATTTGTTAACGTCAAACTCTGCCCTACCATCCAAATGTTGTGACAGAAAACAAGACTCATCAGACCGGGCAATGCTTTTCCAACCTTCTGTTGACTAATTGAGCCCAACAAACAGTTGAATGAGTGTACCTAACAAAAAGATTGTACAAACACTACACCTCTTACCATCATTGATATTATCATAATCATATTTATAGTGATTTGGGCACAGCTCTACTCCCAGCTCAGTCCTACCATCAGTATGCTAATGTACTTACAATGTCAATGCAGCTAGAACATGATGCTGGTTTTCAGCAGTATACATTTATTATATACGCCCCATTATTTTTGTTTTTTATTATGTTTACATTTGCTGAACACAACGTAAAGCTGAGGCTAATGAAATGTCATTAGTTGACATAAATCTGGTCATAAACCAAACCCTACTGGACACATTTAAACTCAGATAGTTGTTCACAAAAAAACACAAATATCGCCTTTATGGTGGAAGTAAAGAAAAATCCAGAGCGGGAATAACCAGTCCATGGAAATCAGTCCAGTAGGTGTTGAGATACCACACAGCTGAGCAAGACCATAAAAAAAACACGTGGGAGGTGAAGATGGGTTTTTTTCTTCTTTAAATCACTGTACAACTTTAAAGCTGAGAGGTCCTCTCAATACATCGTCTCACCTCACAGAAAGAAAACCTACCTAGCACCAGTTTACCTTCAACAGCGCCAACAAACATGCATACCTACTGTCTGAGAGGGTCCACTCTGCATGGACTCAATGTGAGACTAGACTAACAAAAAGAGGGGAAAAAAACATCATGTTTAAGGTTACAACTGGGTCAAAAATCCACCTCAACAGGAAGATAAACCAATTCTGTGCTGAAGAGATCAACAAAACACACAATGCGCCAAACTAACATTCTCTTTAGAGAGGAAACAAGGGAGGCAGAACCCAAGCCAAATATCTAACTGAAACTGTAACAGGGTGATGGGGGTCAAGTAGTAAATCAGGCTTTTTATTAATCCCCTGAATATCTCCCTGCTGGAGAGGTATTTGGTGATTTCTGTGGAGCTGTACAGGGCCAGAGGTCAGAGTGAGAAAACTGGTTATGTCTGTGTTATGTTTCAACACATGTAAAGCAACATTATCCCACAGTAGAAGCACTGCCCTTTGTAATGTGAGACTGCATGTCGGAATCTGCTTTCTAGTGTCATTTTAGATGGAAGTTACTGTTATGTAGCTATTTCTGACTCAATCAATACAGTTAAAGCTGGTTTTTGTGCCACTCTCACAACAGTGATGTGAGGCGATTCAGCTGCCAGCTGCAGACATTAGAGCAGTGATTAAATCATCTCCTTGTTTTCTACTGAATCCTCTCCAGATATGACACATTGCTGTGTTAGATCTTTCTCTTTGGTAGTATGTATTCTTGGAAGCTGAATTTGAGAAATGATGATGAGAACTGCTTGTCAACCCAAATATCTAATCAGCCAATCACAGAGCAGCAACTCATTGCATTTAGACATGTAGACATGGTCTAGATGACCCACTGAAATTTAAACAGAGTGGTTTGTGGAAGAAAGGTGATGCAGGTGACAATGAACATGGTCAGACATGTGTATGGTGCCAGATGGGTTGGTCTGAGTATTTCAGAAACTACTGATCTGCTGGGATTTTCCCCACACAACCATCTTTCGGGTTTACAGAGAATGGTCTGAAAAAGAGGCAGTGAGTGGCAGGTCAATGGGTGAAAATGCCTTGATGATGTCAGGAGGTCAGCAGAGAATGGCCTGTCTGCTTTAAGCTAATAGGAAGGCAACAGTAACAGTGCGGGGGATATTTTCTTGGCACTCTTTGGGATCCTCAGTACCAGCTGAGCAGCATTTAATCACCACAGTCTACCGGAGTATTGTTGCTCCCATTATGACCACAGTGTACCATCTTCTGATGACAGTCACAAAGCTCAAATCTTCTCAAACTGGAGTCCACTGCTCTCAAACGGCCTCCACAGTCACCAGATCTCAATCCAATAGAGCATCTTTTGGATGTGGTAAAACAGCAGATTAGCATCATTGATGTGCAGCCAACAAATCTGCAGAAAAACTGTGTGTATCATGTCAGTATGGACTGAAATCTGAGGAACGTTTCCAGCATCTCGATGAATCTGTGCCATTAAGAACTAAGGCATCTATGAAGGCAAAATGGGGTCCAGCTCGCAAGGTGTAACTTATGAAGTAGCCGATGATTGTAAAAGTCCTCGTCTTTTTCATGAACTCATTAGCATTTTTTAACAGTAAGAAATATTACAGATGACACTCTGATAAGCATGTGAAAGGGCTTTCAGGTGATTCAATGTGCAATCAAATTTCCCTCGATTCTTTGAAGCACTAACCTAGAATTATTACACGCCACACTCAAAGACTGGAAATGAGGAGACGATCCAGGTCATCTCTAAAATCTTCAGCCTCTGCATTTCATGAATGAATTTAAAAATGAAGAAATTAAGAGCAATAGTTGCATTTGTGTAAAAAAGGCATCTTTTAAAGCACCACTTAAAATCAAACACATACTAAAGTTATGTCTTTTAAACAAATAAATCTTTGCTTCAGCTTGTGTAGAGTTGGCTCTCGTTCTTTTATGTGTACTAAACCGAACATCTCTGGGTTTTGAATCACTGGAGGGACAGATCGAGACATCTGAAGATGCTATTTTGAAGCTGAATTCAGAGGAAGAGTAATAATTTCATGAATAAATAATCATTAGATGAACTAATAACCAAAGTTACTGCAGACTTGCAGGTTTTAACATAAAAGTGTATGCAGTACCATCTGGTGGATATTTTTATACTGCAGCTAAATGATCAAACTTCTGCTTCACTGATGTACTGCAACACAGATGTGATCAAGATACACGTGCAAGAAAAATGGGGGAAACCTTCGTATTACAGGGATTTCATCTAAGAGGCAGCCGAAAGCAATGACCCACAGCTTTTCTTTCTCCTTTCAGATGTCTTACAGAAACCCGGTCAGCAATCGCTGGGAGAAGTGTGCACAAATTCTTGAACATAACTTGTAGTGCCTACTTTGATGGCAACAACCCTGCCATATTTTTGATGTAGCTGCGTATGAGACTTGCAGGGTGATACATTTTTAAAACATATCTCAATGTAAGTTTCACTTCAGTATTTCTGAAATATCCTGATTACACAGTTCTCCTCAGGCCAGATTAAAACATCTCAGCTAGCTTCGGGTCAAAGACTTCTGTCCTGACGCTCTGACAAAAAGAAATAAATCAAGGTTTCCCCCAACAACTTAAAGACTTCCAGAGCCTGAAGTAGCAAAGCTGCCACACACCATAATGTTCCCTCAGTCATTTATAGATGCAATGACGTTTTGGTGTCAAGTACAGTGACATTTCTTTTTAATTCCCAGCATTTCTTGAACTGAACCCACCCAAAAAAATAAAAATACATACACAGAAAATCATCCACTTTTTATATTTATTAAATATATAAACTCCAGAAATCTGATACAATGTGTTCTATTGTTTCTGTTACACCCCCCCCCCAAAAAAAAATGAGAGAAAAAAAGGGAAGAGCAGTGTTTGAACTCACAACATGACCCAAACACACATCAAGCAGTATTTAGACATCAAGTAGAGTTCCTGTAGAAGGACAACATGTCGTCCAGACTTTGAGGAGGACCCTGAGGGGCTTGCTGAGTCTGGCTGTTGTCTGCAGGGTGTGACTGGCCCTGCACCTGAGGTGGATAGTGGGGCGGATAATGTGGTGGGAACGGTGGCGGAAATGGAGGAAGGAGGTGAGCTGGACTTCCAAACTGAGGAGGAGGTGGAGGAGGAAATGGGGGATAAAACAGCGGGGGAGGGGGATACTGGAGATTAAAGGTGGGAGCTGAAAGGGAAGAGCTGTCTGAGGGTGGTGGCTGTGAAGACGTGGGAGGATTCTGTGGAGGTTGGGGAGGTGGAGACACAGTTTTAGACTGAGGCTGTGACTCTGCTTTGCTCTCAGAGATTCCTCCTGGAGCTTTTGCCCACTTGAAGGACATGTTGGATTTATTCTCATTTTTAATTTTTCCTGGTTTCAGCCTCTTGTCGTCTGTGAAATATGCAGTTGGAGGTGCAAATTCTGAATCTCGCTCCTCCCGACGCCGACTTTTCCACTCATTAAACATGAACTCTGAAAGGAAGCAAAGACAAAAGGTAATGTTAGGGAGGTTACATTCCAGACAATAGGGCTGCCCTCATCTGTAAAACTACACTTAAAAGTGACAAAGATCCTGAAGGCAACAGTAAATCTATTATTGGATGGTGCTGAAGGATAAAGTTCATTCAAAAACTAGCCATGTTTCCATCCAAACAACCAATAATAATAATAATAGGAGCTGAGCACATCCAGATGAACAGCTGCTAGGAGTTATTATCCAGTCAGGCTGTAACAGCCTGCTGTAATAGTGAACAGCTCAGTTGGAGCTGTAGGTAGTTGAAGAGTCTTTTTTGGTTCACGTTAAGGAGGCTGACTGATGAACTTAGAAGCGTTGCCGTGGCTGCCACACACCTCTGCCCTCTACTGGCACCTTACCTGGCCCACCTTCACCACCTGCTCTTATAGGCTGCATAAGCCAGTAAAAGCTGTTTACATTCTATTTACTCTCCAAATCCTAATCATGGATCCTGTTCATAATAAACACCAAACCAGAGGAAAAACAAGTCCCGACCACACTGGAGATCTGGCTCTTTTCTACGCATCAAAATTTCACGAGATGCTTTTCATTCCCACTGTTTATTGAATGTGGATGTGCAGAGGGCAGAGTATAAGGCTGACCACACCTTTCTGCATGATCTGTTATCTATGAAAGGAACACTGACTACACATTTTTGCATGCAATGATCTTTAGCTTTTGTGCATTTGTACATTGAAGTTTTCATCTGCAACGATTGCTGGTCTCCTTTCTGCTTTCTTTTAATGCTTTGCTTTTATATGTGCAATATGTGTACATCTCAGCAGCAATACAATCTTTGTTTTTCCATACAAACTCATCATATGGAAAAAGAAATCTATTTTTTTTAGGTATCAAGATACTGCAATCACAAGACTTCGACAATCAGATCAACTCTGAGTTATTCACAACACACATTTTATTACTGAAGGACAAATAATAATAGGACTAATAATATTAACAATGCCTCTGTTCGACTCCAGTGTTCCAGTTAAATCATAACAGAGTGACAGCACCCAGCATGCTCTGCATCATCGAACTGAAACCACAGTATCTAAATTCAGCTGTTGTTAACTTCATTATCGATTCAACTCTGATGTTTTAGTGCTACAATACTGAAACATCAGAAAAATCTTAAGTGCTGTCTTAATACTTACCTGATACATACAGTATATTTAATGTATTCATGACATAAGAGGGTGATTTTTTTTTACTTCTGAACATGACACTTACCTTTGCCTCTGTCCCACTCTCTGACGTGAGGAACTCCTGGTTTGGTGTCTTTCCTTTCCTGGATCTCCACTTCCACCTTCTTCAGTATGCTGACTTCCGAGCATTCCTCTGGTTGAGGGGAGTTACCTGTTGGTTCAAATTCCTTTTCCTCTCCTGAAACAAAGACTTCATTAAAATCCCTCATTAGCACATATTTGATCAGTAAAACGAAGCCTGCAAGCAAACTTTCTACACAAAACAACCAGGCAAATCCTAACCTTCATTTTCCTCTTCTTTCTCCTCTTCCTCAGTACCGTCCAGCTTGGTCTTCTTTGTCTTCCTCTGCCTTACTTTGGCTAGCCGAGCCTGCAGGATGGCCTGCCTCTTCTCCTTCAGTCGTTCTCTCTTAGTGCGCTGATCTGTAGTCTGAAGCACAGAACCAGTGCAATAAAGCATTTATGACCTGTTTAGACGCAAAACTGATTTTATTTTATAAAAACTGCTAAATTATTTAAAATGCAGCAAAACCTCTAAAGGAGCTCTGAGTGAAATTTGATTAATGCCAGATTCAAGTGACATTCACAATCTTAGTTGAAAAGGAAAACATACTCTGTCTCTAGTCTGACTAAAGAATAATAATGAGCATAGTTATTTAAGATAAATCTTTTCATTCTATTACAAATTCTCTGTGTTGCAAATTGTTAAGTGATTTAAGCAGTCATGTCTTTTACACCTGGTTAATAGCTCACCTGATCTCTGAGCATATCCAGAGTTTCCCTCTGCCTTCGGCGCTGCTCCTGATCCTGAGAGAATGCATAGTAACCCACACCAAGATCCCGCGCCTCTGAGATGAAGAAGAAAAAGTTCATTTTTTAACAATAACATGGCATTTGCAAACCTGCAAAAACCAAGCTTCCTGTGGGGTCTATTTCAAAGCATCGCTTTAAAAAAAGATCTTATTTTCAGTCCTGAAAATAAATCTGTTTGCTATTTGGCAAAAACATGTTGTGTCAATTAAGCAAAACCCACAAGGAGCTTATTTCAGACACTCAAAATCAGCATTTATTCTGCAGCCAACTATAAATTGATCCTTTCGGTGGAGCGTTGGCTTAACCATCACAGACACTTTAACAGTTTATCAGCACAGAAAAGGAAACTATTAGGAAATGTAACACAAGCTCAGTCCTAATCTGCACCCTAAGCACTGAACACCCACAGACTTAACAACCATCACCTTATAACTGACTGAATGTGAGACACTGCAGGGACTCAAAGATGTTTCCTCTGACACCAACCCTGTTGTCTGATGTCTTCGTAGTGAATTGGCCCAATAGGCCTCTTCATGGCCTCCTCTTCCTCTCTCTCCCACTCCTGCCTCTGCAGCTCTCGTCGCATGTCCTCCGAGAGTAAAGTCTTATCAGATGAAGCTTTCCTACGGGGGACAGTCATATCCAAAAAAGTTGGAGTTTCCAGTATTACACCAACATCATTTTAAAAAACACAAAACATCATGCAAACCTTTAAAATATTCTAATTTAAATAAATAATTACCCCTTTCCGTGAAGGTCTTGGTCCATTTTCTTAAAATCTGGCAGGTCTTTCTTCATGCACCTCCGAGATCTCCCCAAAGCATCTACAAAATCCACCCTGCAGACAGATAACAGGTTTTTGTTTAATTTTACTACTTGAAAATATAGGGTGAGGAGTGCAGCCATCCAGGAGGGCCTCAGAGTAGAGCCACTACCAAGGTTAGCTGTTCCAGGCATGTCCAACCACTGTGTTACTTCTAGGAGTGGTAGATTCTTGCTGAATGTAATCAATTAGACATTACCATTCTTCATCTGGGTTCTGAGGAGGAGGAACAGGTGACGAGCTGAGTCTTTCATCGTCCTCTTTCTCTGTCTCCTTCTTCTGAGCAAGCATTTCTCTCTTTTTGTCGATAATCTTCTGGGTGAAGTCAACAAGGAACAGCCCTTCTGTCTCTTCATCTGATGCATTACACAACAAGTTAGATACAAAACAAGTGTGTCTTGTTGACACTGTTGTAAATAATAAGTATGGATAGTTCACTAACCTGGAAAATCTCCTTTTGTCATTTGTTCATAGAGTCTCGCCTTCTCCTCCAGCTTCTGCCTGTTGTGAGAGGAAAAGTGAGGAGTGAGCAGCGTTGGTCTCCTCCCTGTTACACTGTAAACTTCCAGGACTACTGAACACTCACCTTGCTGCATCAAGGCTACTCCGCTCCTCTGCCAGCTGCTCTGCATCTTTATCAGCTCTCGCTGAAACACCTGCGTTTTGTTTACTCCAGATGTTAGGCTTCTGCACATTGACACGTGGAGAAGGAATTAGAAACATCAGTCATTACACACGCGGATTAAAATGTGCTCCGAAATCACTTATCCCCTACCTTATCTTTTGCTTTTGCTTTTAATCCAGCACCAGAAATTTCTTGTCCAAGTTTCTCCCGTTTGAACTGCTCCTGCTTCCGGTAAAGCTCCGCTTTAAGGTCCACCAGCTGCAAGAAACAAAATATCACCGAACTGTTTGTTCTCAAGCAACTCGACCTCAGATTATATATTTTATCTATACAGTCCATGCCCGATGTATGTGCTGCTAGCAATAAACCCTGACACAAAGTTAGCAATGTTTATCTGTATAATAAAACGGCAGCATCTGCAGTGGGTCTCAAAATAAATACAGAAAGAGCTGCCTATACATGCAACATACCGATGAAGCAGTCACGTCTAAGGGTTTCTTCTTTTTATCCATATTTATAAAATCTTTTCTACACCATAACCTCCAGCTTGTTGCTATTAGCGGTCAGAGCTCTTCGTTGGTGTTTCTGTTGCTGGCAGACTGTCGCTTTACCGCCAACTAGTGGCGACTCTCGTACACTGCACCCATCTGCACGGTCACGTTTCCAAGTCAGGTTTGTGCTCCTTGAACCCGAGTGAACTGTAGTCTGTTGAGTCCGTTGAGTAGTTGAACAGGCGTACCTAATAAAGTGGCGAGTGAATGTACAGTAATTATATCTAAATGAAAAAATATGACAATACAGATTATTTTTCTGAATCAAAGAAATGTGATCACACTCATTAGAGTGTAGTACCTCATTCAGCTGTGTGACCAATTAACTTCTTCATACTGCATGATGCTTGAGGCTTTATGTACTGCATCAATCGTTATGCTGTTGATTAGAAAACTTTAAATCCGTTTAGATGTTCTCTGATTTTACACAACAAAAATTATCAGCAACATTTTTCCTGTTTTTTTCTTATAAAATATAACACAGACCAGTTTTTGATGCATTTATTGTCACAGATTTAAACGTCCAGTTATTTGGCTTTACTTATTTCAGACATTACAGGTGCATTCTTTCAAAAAGAGCTTTTTGATTGGTTAATGATAAAATTGTGCTGACATAAAGTTACTATTCTGATTCATCAAACATTAGCTTAATGCTTGGTTTACTACAGCTCTGCAATGTTGCAAGATGTGGTCAATAGCAGGCTGAATAAATCTGCTTTATCTCTGTGACAGCAATACTATTCTGTGCATTGCCCACTGATAAGAGGGTCCACAGACCTCATATCAGATCACAACAGAGAAATGCCCAGGTTGCTACTGGATTAAACATTTGAACAGTGTTGTGTTACCAAGATATGATCACACAAGATTATTTTTAATGTGTTTGTAAACCAGTATGAAAGAGAATGAAAGGTATATAACCGTATGAAGCCAGTCTCAGAAACAGAAGGTTAAATCAATGTTAGAATCAGATTAAAAGCATCAGATCAGATTTTTAAGGGGCAGCATTGTCATATTTTGTGCAGCAGATCCAGCAGTGCAGACCTGTTAGTCCAACATGCTTCTGAAAAGAAACACCTGCATGATGGCTTTTGTGTTCTCCGACATTGTGTTGCAAGTCGACCAGCGCAGGCTCCAGCTTCCTTACCCCATCACAGAAACCTCAGGTGAGATGTTTTCGGTCTTAGACTACCAAATATAAAAAGTGGACTTGTGTAAAATCTCTATGAAAGATTCACTGAGTTTGTTTTCAGACTTAGGGGTGTAACAAGTTTACCTGATCTCATGGCTCCTTTAATTGAGGGATGTTTTCCTGCATAGGTTACAATAATGAGGTGCTGTTTTCTATCACAGAACAAGGTGAAGGCCTCCAGGATCGGTCGCCAAGCCAAAGGAGGAGCCAAATCAACCCACTGAGGACAAAACCATTACAGTAAGTGGAGGAAAAAAGAGAGATTACAGCCCACCACCCAGCAATCAACCCTGCAGATTTATGGCCTTTTTCTCCTCTGATCAGCTTATCGCTCCCTTTGAAATCAGCATCACCTTGAGAGCAGAAGACTTGGAGGACTACGGTTTAGAGTGGGGGTGGGTACACTGAGGCATTCCCAGTGTTCCCAGTTATGTCAGCTGAGAGGTACAGTATAATCTCTCCAGCAAGTCCTGGGCCTACCTCCTCGAAGTAGGACATGCCCGGAACACCTCGCCTACGAGGTGGTGTCATAGTTAGATGCCTGAACCACCTCTGTTGGTTCCTTTCAGTGTGAAAGCATAACAGCTGCAAATGTCTGAACTTCTCACCCCCCATCTCTGTGGGTGAGAAGTCAAACAAGTCACATCCAGTACAAAGTAATCTCGTTTACTGAGTGGAAGTGTTTGAGTTCAGGAGTAATGATCACATGGTCAGTAGTAATCATGGTAATGAAAAGCATGCAAACACATCAGCATGTTGTAGCACTAATTTGATTAAGTTCTGACTATTACGATAGGAGGAGCAGCAATTCTTGTCAACAGTGGATGGACGTTGTTCACCTCATCACAGCATGAAATGTGGGAATGGATGTTTAGGATGCTCACGCTTGAGTGAAGATTTAACTGTTACCTTTACAGTAGAGCTGCAATTAAAGTCTAAACATCTTACAAACACAAAATCACCAAGTCAACAAACAAGGCTGAAGAACATCCTGTCCAAACCTCTGTAAGTGGCTCACACAGGTGATTGCACCTGATCCTTGTATCTTTTCTTCTGATTGCCTGCGACGAACAAATATGTAACTGGAGTGCGCTTCAACATGCATTTTTAAAGGCTCTGTAATAAATGTACCAGGAAACTGGCAGAATGCAACACAATCCGTTCAACCTCGATATACGAGAGAGAGCAACTTGTCTGCTCAGATGACACATTTACTTTTAACGCATATAAAGACTCTCCAAATGAAAAAGGCCCTCTGACAAACATGCGGGCTGAAGGACCGCTCTCACGGCCCTCCTCCTTTCCTCCATGCAGGAATCGGCTTTGTTCACTGCACTTTGCCTGCTCCACTGCAAAACACGATGCTTTACCGTCTGTGCGCGGTCTCCCATCAGCACCTGCGTTTGACTGATTCAACAAAAACGCATCTTGGAGAATAAAAGAAGAACTATTAAAGATGTTTAATGCATTTCCACTCCATCACACCAAAGCTGACTGCACATCAGTCACACGGGACGAACCGCCAGACAAATCAAAACATGCGAACAATGTAAAACTACAGAAACAGCAAAAACACAAACTTAGAAATTAATTTGTAATAACAATGGCATAAAAATATGTTCAGATAAACGATTATACACTTTTTTCTCCATCGGACAATAGATATTTTAATTTCTGTCAGCTCTATTCTCCTTTTCATCTTTCATGCTTAAAATGAGATTTCTTCTCCACACGTCTACATCCGTACATGGAGGACTGACTAATATAAAACAAAAACAGGAAACACCTGTGCTGCAAAACAGTGCAGCTCGATTCCATCTTCTCTTGATTAGTTTGTAGCATTTTCCCTGAAGGTCAGATACCATACAGCTGCGTGGTGTTGTTCCGGACAGTGTCGAGGACCGTGGCCATGTCTTCCCCCTTTAGCAGGCTCAGTTCGCGCAGAGTATGGATGCCCATTCCAGGATGGGAGAATTGGCAGACATTTCTACCAACCTGTGAAAGAGTATGACATTCAGCACCTCAAATATAACAACACACAAATTCCTTCACTTTTGCCAGTTGACAATTCAACCCTCACCATCACCTCCCCCCCCCCCATCTTCCCATTGAAACTAAATGTGTGTTTTTGATTTCTCGAGCCTCAATCTACACATACCTGTCTTGGCAAGAAATATGGCGCATCTGTTTCCAACAGAATGCGATTCAGAGGGATCCGGGAAACAGCATTCCGGGCCTCGGTGGCCCTGGAGTAGGTGATGAGGGCTGTGAAGCCCACATACAGGTTGGGGAATTCTGCCAGGAAGGGCTCAATCACTGGGTAACTGTTTGTAAAACAGTGCCTGAAAACACAATGTAATTAAGGAATAAAACTCAGATTAAATCCTAACGGATGTGGAAATTAGCAGAATGGCTGTTCTTCTTCACCGCCATCAAAAATGACAACTATTCAAAGGTAAAATCAGAGGCTTGTGCTTTAAATCTTTACACTGAACTTTTTAATGTCTCAAACAATCATTAATTTTTAAAAGGAAGATATAAAATGGATTGATGGATATAAAATGAGAATAAAATTTAGAGGGTTTTACTCCACACAGACACACCTGTGAATTTTGTGTTCCCTGGGAACACATTTCTTCATGATTGTCAGCAGGTCATCATCCGCATCCCGGCAGTGGATCACCAGAGGTTTCTGCATGGCCACAGCCAAACGCAGCTGACGCTCAAACACCTTCACAGAGAAGCAGAGAAGCAAGGACCGCGGCATTGTTATCATCAAGACCAACACTGCTGAAGGAAAACTGAGCATTAATCAAATGCATTTTAAATTAGAGCTCACCTCTTTCTGCCTTGATGCGTCAGTGGAGTTTTTGTGGGAGTAGTCCAGCCCCATCTCACCAAAGGCCACGGCTTTTGGATGCCTCATCGCCATCAGTATATTGCTCTCCTGAATATTCGAGTAGTTTTTGGCAAAATGCGGATGGCACCCAAATGCACCCCATACCATGTCTTCAGCCAGCAAACCTTCCCACAGGGCCTCCTTCACCATCACACCTGGGTTGCAGAAGTCTGTAATGCAGCCTCGAAACTCTTTGGTGAAGCTGCTCTGGTACAGCCTTCGAAAGCTGCCAAACGTCCCGCAGAAGCCAAGTTTTCCATAGAGCATGTCTAGATGGCAGTGAGTGTCTATGAAGCCAGCCTCACTGTTCCAGTAGGGGTAGCTGGTCCACAAAGGTTCAGCCCCCAAGGATAGTCTCCTAGGAGTCCAATGAGATAAGGAGTAGACAGGGCAGCGCGTGGAGGAAACACCATCTGACTGCCTGCGTGAGGTTGTGGGGTTGAAGAAAGACTTTGATGCTCCTCTACTTGAGTGCAGTGGCAGAGAAAAGGGATCTGATAAACGGCCCCTAATCTTGGACGCGCAAATATTCTCAGCCTCAACTGCAGATGCATTTAAAAAGCTTGGATGTGATGTGTAGGGCTGCTTGAATGAGACAAAAACTTTCCTTTGTGATGGTGAAAAAGGCACATCCGTGTCTTCCTGGAGGGACCCAGCGGTTTCATCAGAGGGTAAATAAGCAAAAGTGGAAGTTGTACTTCCCTCGGTATCGAGTGAAGTTTGATGATGATGATCACTGCTCTGGTCAGTTGAGAAACAAGACAAAGAGTCTGGAATATACTCCAGCATGGGGGGGAAGGAATCCTGGTCTTCAGCTTCCAGTTCATCTTCTGGAGAAAATGGCCTGTCTTGGAAGGTTGGCTCCAGAGAAGCGGAGTCCTGACCAATAAGGATCCTGGACAAATCCTCTCGTTCAACCACAAAACTCTGAAAACCAAAATCTCCATTCAGTGTGATGATAATTTTATGGTTTCAAATCACTTTTGAACAAATACTGATGCTGCTTCAGAATTGCTTGCAACTAAAATCTTTTAATCATATACATGCAAACAAGTGGAAATGCTATATTACTTAGTTTTACTTGCTTACCCTTCTGTCTGTCTTTGACTTTGAAACATCACCTTTGACATCTGTGTCTTCCAGCACCTGACGGATGGACCACTGATCTCCTTTGCTGGTGCTTGTGTCCTCGGGTCTACTGTCACACTTGGAGTTGTTAATATCCACAACGGTTCTGTTGAGGTGCACTGGACTGGGAAGTTCAGTCTGCACAGGTGAAGACGGGCTGCTTGTGTCAGTTCTGAGGATCTTAGTAGAGCTGCACCTTGTGTCTGTGTTTCCAAAGGCTGCCATCAACGCCTTTCTACAGATAGCCTTTGATCCCTCCTCAGGTGTCCTTTCTTTCTTTTTCAAAATAAAAGAGTGGGATGGAGATGGTGAAGCTTGCTGGCCATTTCTGGATTCCAGCTGTGCAGCTGAGCTGTTCATAGGTTTATCCTGTGCCAAATTAAGCATGAACTGATAATGTAGATGCTGGAAAACAACTTGTGAGGCACAAGCTTGATTAAAAATACATTAGCTCTAATATTACATCCCAATGGTAAAGACCTACCTTTGATGTTTTTAATGTTTCACTGTTATTCTTGGAAAGCTTCCTTGGTTTAAGTTTGCCAAAAGAGGGCAGATTTTCACAGAGCACCTCAGCTTTTCTCTTGGGAGTATCGAGACTCATTGAGCCAAACCTCTCAGATCCTGGTGAATCACTGCAAGGCAACATTTTTGAATCTTCCTTTTGCCTTATATTCCGGCCAGGCGGTGTGACTGAGCCAGGATCTCCAGCCCGACGATCTGATGGTGAAGTGACCGTGGTTCGGAGCCAGTTGAAGGCCACCTTCTTTCTGCTGCTGTCCATGTTTAAGACCCTAATTCAAAAACACAGTTAGAAAAGGAATAATCTGATCTTGATGAGCTTTTGGATATGGATGAACATGGATTGGCTGTCATGCAATCATGAATTCATAACTCATAATTCATTTGATCATTTCATTTAGCCTCTAAATGTCAAAGCAGTCTTTAACATTTAATAGTTATAAGAGCAAATATCTGTTGACAGCTGTAATATTTTCTTTCCTCTACATGAGGTGGCTCCAACACTGGGTTACTAGGATTAGAACTTCTTTCCATGGGAATCAAGTCTCCAGTCTAACCAGCTCCTTTAATCAATGCTGGCATGTTCTTCCTGGCAGTGGTGCTTTGCAGGACGACACCAAATTCAGCAGTAGAGCTTTTGCACTAAATTACATGCAAACTTTTTTTTGACTCAATAAAGTTCTTTACGAATTTCCATAGAGAAACATGATTAGCAACTAATAAGGGGGTTAATAACTTGACCTATAAGCAAAGCCATTAGCAAAACCATTGGCAGTGGCAGCTATAAAAAAAAACTTATCAATATTTTCCAGTTTGAACCATAATTCTCAGTGGTTAACCCAATGCACTTACAACAGGTCCAAACGCTTCGCTGGTTGCACCTGGTGGCAATTTAAGGTGATCAAATGTTTAACGGGGTTAGAGTAAAACACAACTTTAATGAGCTAGATATACATGTACAGTTGTTTACTGTTTTTTGTAAAGCGAAAGGACCTCGGTATAAAACGCGCCTTGGGGGTGAAGGTTTTTGGGTAAATTAGTGAGTTAGCTAACACCCTGACTGCACAAACAAAAACAAAAAAATTACAATAAAACGTGTTCACTAATGTCTGCCATCATTATTCATTTGTTTAAATCAGAAAGTTCCAGTTATATTAAGGTCAGTATGCTTACTTTACACTTAATAAACATGTATATAGCTAAGCTGTTGCACTGAAGGGCTCATTGTAGCATGCCTGCCTGATGCTGACGAGTTGTTACCTTCTCGGTCTCCCCGGTGGAAATGGCCGAATTCAATTAACGAGTTAACTGGCAGCTTTAAACAGCTCCTACAGAAACCTGTGTCTGAAGAAAAGCACCGAAACGTTTTAACTCTGACTTTTTAATGGATCAAGTTGAAACCTGCGAGGTTTGTTTTTAAATTAGCCGCTAGGTGGCGGTAATGTTCTGAGCAATGACAGCGCACGTTCCAGCGAAGTACTCTCGGGCCCCGCGAACGGGTCGTGCTAGATCTCGCGGGATTTTTAAAAAACGGTTACACCGCAGCAATTACAAGTGACTATGTACGTCACTGTGCAAAAGTCCAATTTCTCTATGTTCCTTCCAAGGACCCAAACCTTCTAGTTTACTTTAAATAATTATTTAAAGTGGTTTGCAGGCTTTCTGTGGCTCTTTCACAGTTTTTTTTTGGACATTGGCTGACATTTCACTCATTTTCATTCCAGTCCTTGTACCGGACCATTTTCAGAGGAATATTTTTTTTCTTTGGGAAGGTGCTTAACCTATATTTCTGCCACTGGAAAAAAAATCCCATTCGTAAGTCAGAATTACAAAATTTTACAACATTTTGATTTACCAACTCAAACAACTAAGAAAATAACTGGAAACTGAGAAAACAACATGATAATTTGAGTTTTTAAGTCACATTTTTAAGATAATATATACTAACCTGAGGGCAAAAATTATTATTTTTTACTTTTTTTAAGTAGCTGAAACAAGCTTCCATATATAATTTATGAAAAGGTACCTGCAGTCCACTTTCCCAGAATAAAAGGCCAAATTAAGGCTCACCAAGTTTATTTATTAATGTGACACAATTTATTCAATTTTTGATTGTTTTGTTTCATACATTTAAACCTTGCCAAAATATGTAAAGCAAGCATGGAAAAATGTACTGTATATTCATTGGCTTTTCTGAATAAATTAAACAAAACTGAAGACAAAATCAAACATAAAAATAATAAACACAACATTTAAACAGGAAAGGAACATCAAAGATTTTCAGTGAACTTGTGATTATGGTCAGAGGTGGGCTAAACTTATTTAAATTAAAATTAAATATTACATTGTCAGTATCCCTTATGTTAAATGTGAAAGTGACACTTCAGAAAATATCCCATTTGCTCTGAGTGCTAAGCCAGACAACATTCATTCTTTTTTTGCACTGCACCGAATTACTCCTGCAGCAACAAATGCATTTATAGAAAGGGGGAAAAATGTTTCTTTACAATTTTTCAGGAAAGTGCAAGCTTAGATTTTCAAATGAATCTGGGCAGCTTCTTTAGGAGGTGTGAGGAACTGTTTCTGTCAGACTTTTGGTAATCCCAGAAAGGTTTTATATGCGCCAAGGCTGCATCGTTTACCTAGAGGGATGAAAGAAAAATATCACTGTGTAAACCAGTCATTTTGTATCATTGTCTTTCCTAATAACAACTTGTTATATGCAATGAGACCCATTACTATGCTTTATATGAACATCAAAAGATTATTTCTTATACAATTATATGCCACGGTGCATGAGATTTCATTGTGAGAGTCCCTTGATTAATTTGATAGATACATGCAGATTCTCACATCTGTGAATGAGGACTTTGATACAAAGAGAGATCAAAGCTGGAAAGAATGAGGTAATGAGGGTTCTTATAGCATCTTCTTGGATGCCAATCAATTCATCTTTAAAATGTCAATGACTGATTTCTGATCAGAGTGAATTTGGTCACAGAATTATCAACAAATATTTTATTACATCAATTTAAATAAAAAGTTGTGACACTATATAAAACTTAAATGAAAGCAGAATTCAGTAATTAGCTAATTTTTTTCATAAACCTATATTTTATTCACATGAGAACATATAAATCATATTAAAGATTCAGGTGAGATGTTCAACTGTTTATTGAAAAATATTAGCTGATTTTGGATTTGATGGTAATGACACCTCACAAAAGTTGGAAAGTAAGTGGTAGTAAAAGGTAACAGCTGGAGGACCATTTTATTTTACAAAGCATTCCAACGTTTCTGGAAGTGGGATTGTCAAGTTTCATGTTCTTGAGTGTTGCACTAAGCAGATAATTATTGTATGTGTGACATTTTGCTTCAGTCAGTACTAACATGTCGGGCCCTTCTCCACAAGCCAATAGCAGAAGCCCCTCCTTGCACGTTCATTGAACACATTCCTGTACTGAGGCATATTTTGAGGCGAGGCACTGGTTTTTCGTGACCCTAGAATGAAAAAACAAAAAGCAAAATCAAGATTCAGCAGAAAGGCCGATAACTAAATTCAGAAATTATTACCAACTTGGATGTGGTACCTACTGCATGCTGACACAAGGGAGGGAACAGGATCTTCCTGAGTCAGAGGAGGTAACGGGTGGTCGGTGGTGCGGTTTAGAGCAGGATTGCCCCCACGTGACCGATCCACTTAAACACATCAGCCAAATTAGAAATTTCAGACAGTTTTCTTACAGAGGTCAATTTCTTTTATAGGATTAACCCCACAAACCTGATTCTTTTAACAAGGACACTGGAAAGGATGCAGTATAAACTGGTACCTATGTGGGAATAATCATGACACCAACTCACAGTAGTTTATGCTTTATTAATCTCAGTATGGTTCTATAATGAGACAGGATATCTTGTCTTTTTCATCTTACCATTGTTTTCATTTTGCTCCAGTGATCTGTCTGCAGGTGTGGAAAGACAACCGGGTGACTCCTTGGCCAAAATGTTTTGCTGGTGGCAAAAATGAAAAGGATGATGAACACTGGGCACAGCTCCAAAATCGAATACTTTGCATGTGCGGAGAAAGCTGAGGTCTTACAGCTCTCGCCTGATACGACCCAACTCTCGAGTTTTTTTCTTTTCTCCTGCCTGCATGGTCCTGATATGTTGCACCCAGCTCAACTCTTTTCATGTACGCACAAAGATGTGTTGTGTTGCTTTGTCACTTAGCAACATGTTTGGCAACAGCGCCCCTGCTGTGCAAACAGAAACACTTCATGATTTCTGGTTCTGAACTGTTCCTGGGAGAAGACAACCTTATGTGCTCTGTCAGTGAGACTGTACAGAAGGATTCTATAAGTGTTAACAACATGGGGTTAATCAGGTTGTATTAAGGTTGTTATATTACACATGAAGTCTGAACAGAATCATTAGTATCGTAATGAAATATTTGAATGATGAAAATAAAAATATATTGCTATGTTCTAAATATTTGTCAGTTCACTCCATTTCAGATATTTAATTTAATTTTCTTTTATACATATATATAGTACCAAATCACAACAAATAGTCAGCTCGAGGCACTTTATATTGTAAGGTAAAGACCCTACAATAGTTAGAGAGAAAATTCAACAGTCAAAACAACCCACTATGGTAAGCACTTGGTGACAGTGGGAAGAAAAATCTCCCTTTTAACAGGAAGAAACCTCCAGCAGAACCAGGCTCAGGGAGGGGCAGCCATCTGCCGTGATGGGATGGGGGGGAGGGGAGAGAGAG
>VOQJ01014964.1:16502-27594 GCA_015052665.1 Apistogramma diplotaenia
CCAGCACCCCAAACCCCATGGGGCAATATGGAACGTCAAAAGGGCCCGGGGGAGGAGGCGGGGGGGGGGGGGTCACCTGTCCTGACTGCAGTTCTTCATCAGGGGCTCCAGGTGTCGGCCTGTGAGTCTGCTGTACTCGCTCAGGATGTAGTTTTCCCTCTGCTGCATCTGCAAGCACATTAATCACTTCTGTTTTCATCCTTTAATCCAGACACCACACATTTGGAAGTTCATAAATCTGGCAGTAAACAAGCCTCAGCTCATTGCAAACAGGATATTTTGTCTCATGTTTTCACTATGGGGCTGTCTTCTGTGTCAGGTGATCTAATGTGTTGAGATCTCATAGGTTGAGCACATAGTGGAGAAATTCATTTGGATGCATAAATCCCCAGGGTCTGCAAGCCAGCAGAGGAAAAGTGAAAAATAAGTAGCAAGATTATTTCACAGCATAACCTCAATACAAACCTCAGTCCATTCTTCCTCCGTCTCGTGTCTGTAGCCCAGAAGGTGGCAGATCCCATGTGCAGTGGCCACCTGCAACGAGAACAGTGGGACACTTAATCACAGAAAATGACACTGACTGGTTACAGTGGTAGTTTAACCCGAGTTACTGTATCAGCTACTCACAGTCAGAGCTCCGTGCAGATCCAGGGACTCCTCCTGACACTGCTTCATCACAAACTCCACCCCGAGGAAGATGTCCCCAAGGTTCAGCTCATCTCTGTAAAGGGGGCAGGGCAGCTTCCCGGGCCTTAGGTCCTTAAAACCCCCACAAAAGAAAAAGAAACGACTGGAGAAATGACCCCAACCCTGCAGATTTTGTTCATGTTCGGCATTTTTAGATTTCTTTCACCATCAAGACCACTACTCACCTATTACCGTATGTTACAATTAAATTACGTTAAATGTATTTATTGTGAATTCCTGTATTTAAAGATTGATTAACAGAACATGAAAGCAACTGAGCTTAATGTCCAAAATGCATTGTGCTGCAGAACATGCACTAATCTCTAATAAAATGTTGAGGTCTAACAGGACAAGCACAGAGATGAGTCCACTGTCAGAGGCGATGAGAAGATCATTTGTAACCTTCACTAATGTGGTACATAGGCAACTAATAAAGATAAACTGATCATATTTAAGACTGAAGTGTCAGTCTTAAATATGATATAAATGGAATATCATATAATAAATGGAAGGACTTCTTTGAGCAGTCTAGTAGGAATAGGATCTAATAAACACGTTGATGGTTTGGAGGAAGTGACGATTGAAGTTAACTCTGAAAGATCCATCAGAGAAAGTCTAAACAAATACCAGCAGCTGAACATGAAGTATTTGAGATGGTGATGAATAATTTTTTCCTCTAAAATCTAAAATTTTGTTTGTGGAAAAAAATCCATGAAGTCATTACTAGTTAGAGTGAAAGGAAAACTCGGCTCAACAGAGCTCTGACTCTTTGTCAGCCTGGCTACAGTGCTGAAAAGAAACTTGGTGTTGTTCTTAGTTTCTTCAATTAATGACGTCTTCGATGATGTAAGATGTCTTCGGGATGTTTTCTGCCCATGCTATTACATGGTGATATAGGGGCATTTACATAGGGACCTACTCAGATGAGTCACAGAAGAAACGGCTGGACTACAGAGGCGTTTCAGTCAGTACAGCAGTGTTTTCCTGAAGCTCCATCTGGACTTTGTAATTTTAAGAGTAACAGACCAAAGGCTGTTATTCAACAAACAAAACAGCACATCTGGGACACTTGAACACCTCAGACCTCTGTTGACCCCGAACACTCAAGCAGGAGTCTTTTCATTTAAAGCTTCGCTGCCACATTTACCTCATAGAATGGGAATGAGAGGACATCCGTTGGGCTGTTCTTCTTCCTGTAGATGTGATTGATCTGCTGCATCCTGCGGTTGTCCACGCAGATGATGCCCAGGTCGAACTTCTGTATTCCCAGGATGTGCCTCAGCGTGTCCACGTCCCTGCGCAGCCTGGCGCGGCGGAGAGGCACCACCTTCTGGAGGTTCCTCAAAACTACTCCCATTTTAATCAGCCGACGGGAAAACAGAATACCGATACGGAAAGATATCGGCACATAGGTGACGGTTACCTACTAACCAAACCTATCTCCTAGCCGGCGGCGGACACTTTTTTTTGGTCGGTTGGTGAGCGCTGCGTTAGCCACGAGCAAAGTGCAGCCTTCAAGGTGACACGAATTCAAAGTAGTGCCCCTCGAAACCGATTGCGCAGGTCTTTTCTGGTTTATAGAGATATGGGGATATAACTTATGCTCATTAACCATATTTAGTCACTTAAAATGTCGTTCATCTGCTCAAAAGCTCCTCGTTGACCATTGCGGAACGGGCTGTAAGCATTACTAACAGGAGGGACTGATATTTCGATCGGACCGGAACCGGATTTAGACAAGTGTGAGGGAAAAAATGCAACACAAACAGTGAAAGGTAGGACTGTTTTTAAGGCTTTTTCTCCAGGTAATCCTTTAATTTTGCTAATTGAACTGTAAGAGGAACTAAATTTTAAACTTATCGTTACTAAGTAATAATGGAGTCAGGCTGTGCTCGCAGCGGCGTTCTGAGTCTGTTTTGTCTCCTTCTTAGCAACTTCTAACCGGAAAATCTCCCCAGGCTGGAGCTTCCTCACAGCTTCTTGCTGTTTTAAACATTTTCCTCACGAAGCTAAAGCGATATTCACGCCATGAACCCACCAAATCCGTTTGGTAGTCCGCAAGGAGGAGCTTTCCAGGCCCCTAGCAGCAGTGTGAAGCCCGGCCTGTTCCCGTCATTTGGGCAACAGGGCTCCAGCACCCAGCCCCCGCAGAGTGTGGGCTTCTTCGGGCAGTCCGCGTTTGGACAGCCGTCCCCTCATGGGGGCAACATGTTTGTACAAGCCCCAGCCTTTGGAAAGTCGCAGCCTTCGACGTTTGGACCGCAGTCATCAGGAATGAGCAGTTCGGGTTTTGGAGATGGCCCGACACCGGGTTTAGGACAGGATAGTAGACCCAGTCAGGGTTCAGTGTTTGGGCACGCACCTTTTGGATTCGGCCACCAGCCCTCTAGGTTTGGCAGCCCGGTGACATCTGCTGGGAGTCAGCCTCAGTCCCTTGGGTTTGGGCCATCTGTGTTCGGACAGCCAACACCATCATCTTCAACATCATCCACCAGTGTCCCCACCAACACCAGTTTATTTGGTGTAGGTCAGAACAGAGGCTTCGTGTCATCTGAATTCAGTTTCAAACCAGCCAATGAAGCGCTTTTCAAACCCATCTTCAGTGTTAGCCCCGAGCCAGCCAACCCCCAAACCACTTCAATGGCCAGCTCATCACTAGGTGGGTCACAGACAAGCTCCAGCACCACCACCACCTCCGGTTTCTCTCTTTTGTCCAAGTCTGGGTCTTTAGGCTTCAGCTTCTCTGAGCCAGCTACAGCCCCCTCTATTTCTTCTCAAAGCACTCCACTAACAACGGGCAGCAACAGTGGTCCAGCCACTACTCTTCAGTTCACCTTCTCCCAGCCAGCCACCCTCTCCAGCTCCAGCACTAAGACTGCCACCACAGAGCCCACCACACCATCATCTTTCAGTTTTAAGCCCCAAACTCTCCAGCCTCAGGCACTGCCGGTTTTTGGAGGACCAGTTTTTGGTCAGCCCTCAGCTTTAGGTAACACCAAAGCTAAAGAAGAGGCCAGGACAGATGATAAAGCCTATGTGGGCCAAGGGGAGGTTGGTATATTTGCACGGCTTGGCAAAGGAACCAAGCGGAAGGATGACCCAGCGGTCTCCAACACTACCCTGGAGAAGTCTCCTGCTGCTGAGGAGGATGTTCTACTGGAATCAGATCTACCAAGACATCCGCCAAAGAGGCCACTGATGAGATCACGCCCTCCAGGAGGCTTATTCAGCCGGGCGCTGAGCAGTCTTCGCAAGGATGGAGCTAAACCAGTGAAGCAGGAGGCTGCAAAGGAGCCAGACAGGGAGGTGGTCCAAACTCAGGGTGATGACCTGTCTGCAACACCACCTGCAGCGCAGACACTGACCAGAGGTGTGCAGGAAAAAGCTGAAGCGTCAGGTGAGACATAAAAATCATACATACTGTTCACACATTAATGTGTGAAGCATCATGAAAAAAATGTAGCATATATATATAAATTACCTCCAAACAACTGAGGACCAGTTTACTTGTTGCACTGCACCGACTCCAACTCTCAAAATAACTCATAGGAATGGGTTTGTATTTGCTTTCAAATGCGCACTGCAGCTTTGGCAGACATTTGTAGTGCTGAACTATCCGGTCTTTAAGTCCGACGTCATTTCCGGGTCCAAATGCCCCTGAATGGACAGCAATGGCAGCCCGTTGCTGTTTTTGATTACGTTCGGATCGGCATTGCGGCATATTGCACACAGGACAATTTGGACCCGGAAATGAAATTCTACATCATCACGAATAGTAATTCCTCATTATCAAGCTGTTTTAAGAGCACCCTGAAAACCCTTCAGTTGCTTTAAAACACTGCAATAATAAAGAGAGATGATACTGGATCAGTGAATTTAAAATGCTTCTTCTCAAAAATAAAGTCTTGAGTAATCAGGCCCCGTATCCCCCTGAGACCCGGACGAAAATGTCGTCCTGCTCTTTCGCCTTAACAGTGCATCTTCTCTCTTGTGTACAGCTTCACTGCTTTCTCCAAATAGCGTGTTTCATAATTTTGCATGTGGACTTATTTTGAGTGCAAAGCAAGAACATTTGTAATCATTTATTAGTGAAGGAGGCTCATTGCCTGGAGTTCATATGTGAACATGTTTGCAGTCTTAACTTTGATCTGACATTTATCAAAAGAAGGGCTTGCATTATTAGCCCGCACTCATCCTTTAATCTTCTCTAGAATCAGCAACAGCGTCGGATCCAACAGCTGAAATTACGACCCCGGTGAAACGTGGCGTACGCACCGAGAGCACGGACAGCCTGAGCAGCATGTCTCCTGCCGACTGCACCACCCTCATTTGCAAGAACATCCCTCCAGCGCTCAACAGAAAGGACATAATCGAGAAGCACTTTTCTCGGTTTGGGAAAGTCCACAAGATCTACTGCCGGGCCGCCAAGAACCTCACCATAGTATCCTTCATCGACCATGTGAGTCGCCTCCCTGTACCCTCATCAATCTGAGTTAGTTGGTGTCCCCAAAACTGGCATTCTGTTTAACTGTTCTCTCAATCTTTTACTGTACGGCTGTTTGGAGTCCTTATTCTATTTTTCAGTCTGTAATATAGGTTTTTGTGTCTTCTCATCACATCGTTCAGGCATCAGCTGCAAAGGCAAAGAAAAAAGGGAAAATTCTTCATGGAAAAGAGCTGCTCCTCCTGTGGCAAAGAAAGAAGCAGAGTAAATGCAACCAATTTCTTCAAAAGCTCATTTATTTTGGCAGAAATGGCCTCTAATAAACAATGACAGTTCTGCTGGAGGTGTCGATCTAAGTGACTTTGATTCTGAGTTGTTGTATGGTTTGTGGATCAGGTCCAGAGGAGAAAGCAAGCAGACCAGCAGCTGGAACAGAGATGTCAGAAGGAGAAAATCAGGAGGACATGGAGCCCAAAGCAGGCGCTTCTTCGCCACTCCGAAGACCCTCCCTCCGACCTCCTGCGCTCAGCAGCGCGTTGGCCTTTGGCCACAGGTAACACAGCACCTGATTTAACTTCACCTACAAAGCCATCATGCAGCACGAATAGTTCCTGCAGCAGTGTGGTTCTCTTACATGTGTCAGCTCTCCGGTGAAGAAGCCATCGCCTCAGAAAGAGAGCGGCTCCGAGACCCAGAGCTCAGAGCGCCCAGTGCCGTCGTCCCTCCTCCATCTCATCGGGCAGGTGGCTGAGACCACAGAGGACAAATACCGCCTCCTCGAGCAGAAGGACAAGATCCTGCGTCAAGGTAAAGCCACCACTCGCATCGACCATTAACAGCAAAATAAGGTAAAAAGGTGGGAGACATTCAGCGCTAATCTCTTCACAGGCCGACCAAAGCGGACGGACCTCCACCTGTCCAAGGTGTTTGTGGGGACATGTCCTGACATGTGTCCGGAGAAGGAGAGGTACATGAGGGAAACTCGGAATCAGCTCAGCGCGTTCGAAGTCATCCCAGACACGGAGATGGTAACGTCTGTAATCCAGATGGAAAAAATGCAAATATATGATTTTTTTTTTTTTTTAGACAGAACTGCATGTTTATAGCATTCAGAAGCTTCTCTCGATTGCCTATAGATTTCATAGATTCTCCTTTTAAACAAGCTTTTCTTTTTGTAAATAATCTGGTTCTGCTTCCTGTTGATCACTTACGTGTGTCTGTGTCTCAGATACGTTTTCAAGATCTACAAATTTTAATTTAAAAACATGTTCAAGTCTGCAGTGAAACTGAGGATTTTAACACGGGAGTCTGTGGAGACTCTGTTTTTTTGGAGCCATCCCAACTCTCTTGCTTTAACCAAATGTTCTCCTCCCATCTCCATCTAGGTGGATCACACAGCCGCCATCAAGGAGTACAGTCGCTCATCGGCCGACCAGGAGGAGCCCCTGCCCCATGAGTTGCGCCCTTTGCCAGTGCTCAGCATGACCATGGACTATTTGGTGACTCAGATCATGGATCAGATTCACGACAACTACCGGGACTGGTACGACTTTGTCTGGAACCGAACTCGCGGCATTCGCAAGGTAATGCTTCAGATGAGCCGCTCCAGTTATTCTTTGTTATAGCTGCAAAAAAGTGGAGTGTTTTACACACTTTTGAGTCATTATTTTGGAGAGACCAATCCTCTCTGTCTCGCTCACAGGACATCATCCAGCAGCACCTCTGCTGCCCGCGGACTGTGTCGCTGATTGAAAAGTGCACCCGCTTCCACGTGCACTGCGCCCACCACCTCTGCGAGGAGCACTTGTCATCGTTCGACCCCAAGATAAACAACGAGAACATGACCAAGTGTCTGCAGAGCCTGAAGGAAATGTACCAGGACCTGGCTACGCGACAAATATACTGCCCCCATGAGGCAGAGTTCCGCCAGTACAGCGTGCTGCTGAAGCTCAATGACGGGGACATCCTGCGGTCAGTCGTGAAAACATACAGAAACATTTTTAAATATATTAACTCTGGGCTCCACCGAGCATTTCCTCTAGAATTGACCTTTGAGGAAAAAAAAGGATTTTTGCATCTTCAGCTGTGTTTTGATACCTGACCCTTAATCTCCACCCAGTGAGGTGCAGCAGTTCCGTGACGAAGTGCGAAACTCCCCTGAGGTGAAGTTTGCGGTGCAGGCGTTTGCTGCTGTCAACAGCAACAACTTTGTTCGCTTTTTCAAGCTGGTGAAAGGCGCCTCATACCTCGCCAGCTGCCTCCTGCACAGATACTTCAATCAGGTCAGAAACTGTCCGCAGGTCTCGTCTAAATGTTCTTGAATGTTGGATTGTTTAAGCACTAAGTAACCCCTCTCAGGGATGCGCTAACTGCAAGACTGTGGGCCAGTGCTTGTCTCTCAGCTCCTCAGAGCCCACAGTGATGGCTTTAAATAACTGTTTTCTGCTCCAACGCAGTTAAAACTCATCGATAGCTTGAACAGAAAATGCAGAAAACCAGCATATGTTCTGACTAGAGAAAACTGTATGTAATGCACACCCTTTGCCCTGGTTGTTTTACTGTGTTTAAAGCTTCATATTAGTGATATCCACTGAGGCTGTTTTTATGTTTGTAAAAAACTCTCGACGGCAACAGCGAGCTAATAAAAAAAATTAGTGGCTGGAGGTAATGTCTGCCTGTAGGCCTGGCAGGATATGAATTAAGACCAGTAATGTTTTTGTTTTTGTTGTCTCAGAAGGTCAACACAAACATTAATATGTTGGAAAGAGTTTTTTTTAGTTCGTTTGGTGTTAATTTTCCTTTAAAAATGTGTTCCGCAGGTCTTAAACTCTTAAACTGTTTGAACCTGTTATTCAAAGAAAGACTTTATCTTTGTGTGCAGGTCAGAGCTAAGGCGCTGAAGACCCTGAACATGGCTCACACTGTGGGTCCCCGATCGACTCTGTTTCCCGTTGACGACGTCGTCCGGATGCTGATGTTCCGCGGCGCTACGGAAGCGGCCGACTTCGTGCAACAATACGGCCTCAATGTCAATGATGGGTGAGCCTCCGTATTGCACTAATGTGACCACCTTAAATGACCCTTGAATTAAACCAGATTAAACGTATTCGGGTTTACGTTACTTTGTGCTTTGTATTTCGTCCACAGCATGGTCGAGCTGAGTCGGATAGCCTATCAGGAGCCGGAGCTGCCGCTGTCCCAGAAGAAATCTGAAGTGATCCTCGCCAAAAGAACGGTCCTGATCGGAGAGGTGGTGAACGGAGGGACCCTCCCGAACCCTCCGCAGCACACTCCCTTCTGCAGCTTTGACTCCCAGAACAAATACAGAGGAGAAGGTGGTCTGGTTGAGCCTGCTCCACTGCAGTTTAAAGGTTAACATTTTATATTTTCTTCAGTTGTTGCACATATGTTGACCTGAGAATTTCTTATTTCTGTGTGTCTTCTTCATTAAATTGAACTATAAATGATGATTTAATTGCATTTAGGCAAAGAGGTATTTCATTCTTTCGTCCCTGTTTAGTTGTTTCAGCCGTTGCCGACAGGATGGATCTGAAGGCGCCGCCCGGGGTCGAGCTGCTGCCTCAGGTCGTTCCAGTCAGTGCTCCAGATGCTTCGGTCGACGAGACAGGCGAGCCCTCGACACGCCCAGCTGAGCCGCAGCAGCTGTTCCAGCCGATCGCTCAGCCTCTCAGACCTCCATCGCCTCCACCCAGACCTCAGCTGGTGTATAGCGATGAGGTGGGGAAGAGCCCCCAGCTCTTAGAGAAATTATTTGTTCCTGTTTACAATGCAGAATGTTATTCGTAGCATTTTCACAGGAGTTTTTTTTTCTGCTACTTCATAGGACATTTTGATTCTACACTGTTTTTAAATGAAACTTAAAGATTTTAAAACAAGCAGAGTTTAACCACAAACTACAATCTGTCTGTTTGAGGTACTCTGCCAGGTTTTCTATTACACAAATAAAACTTTAGGGGGGACTCACCCAAAAGCAGCACCGTCTGTACCTTTGACAGTTAAATTGAGAAATGCATTTTTCATTCCTCCTCAAAATCTGGAATCACAGTTTTTGTGCTCACTGGGCAGCAGTTTGTGTTTGTGCACTGCAAACATTTTATTTGCAGTGTGTTCATGTTTCTGTTGCTCCCTGTAGGACATTATGGCTGAGCTGGACGATGTCGTAGAAGAGGTGGTTGGTGCAGCAGTGAAGGAGGTGGCTGAGGCTGGTGCCAGCTTTGCTTCAGCAGCCCTCATGTAAGAGAACTTTAGATTACAGTGTGTGGGAGGAAGTAGTTATAATAAGAGGACTGATAATTGTCTGTTTTTGGTTCTGCAGGGAGAGCGACGCCCAGGTGGAGTCACTGGTGAATGAGGTTCTGAGACAGCTGCTACAGGAAGTGTCCAATGCCGAGATCAAGCTGGAACAAGAGCGCATCGCTGAGGAAAAGCGCAAGCTTGAGGAAGCCAGGTTTGTCTGGGGGTGGTTTAGTACAGGCTGATCACCGCCCTGGGCTCAGTTAAGAAACACTGAGCACATTCTGTGATTTTCTTCAGCCGTAACGGTCGCTGTGTCTCGTATCTGTCTGTGTCAGGAGACGTCAGGAGCACGAGGCCTTCCTGGCTAAGTTCAGCTTCTCCCTCTGTACAGAGATCATCCACGAAGTGCTGGATGAGACCATAAAGGAGACCGCCACCTCCGAGATCCAGTAAGAGTTTCAGTTCATCCTACATCTCAGACAAGCTGTATTAGCTCCTCCCCCTTTAAGCCAACTGTTTTCTGATTGCCTGCTCCTCACAAATAGAAGGTTTGAACAGCAGGTGGGTGGGGCTTCTGCACCTGGAGCCATGATATCCAACACATCCAAGAGCAGAAAACCAGCCTGAAACTGAGTGCTTACAGCAGTCTGAGTGTTTTGACTCTGAGATTACGTGAGCACATATTGACTCCATAATTTGAAAGTTGGGCCTTGTTTAATGATAACACCCACTAATTTATATGTATATGACAAGTAATAAGGACATGGACATAAAGGACCCATTTAAATAAAACTATGATAAAATGTTGTAACAAAAAGAGGAATTTGATGATGTTGGAGCTCTTCCAGTACTGGATGTTAACTTTTAAGTATTTTTTTTCTGTCAGGGAAGCTTTGAATGAGAAAGCAGAGCGAGTGGCTAAATGCACAGAGCAGGTCTGCACGAGTCTAGTTGAGGAGACTTTGAATGTGGACATTTCTCTGCTGGTTGAAGACCTTCTTGAAGCGGAGCTCCAGCGAATCCACAAGTACATCAAAAGGTAAAAACGCAGATAATAGTCATGTGACGCAAGGCAGCACAAAGAAACCCACAAACTTCTCTTCCTGTTAAGACAGACACAGCAGCATTTAAATACCTGTTCTTCCTCCTCTGCGCCACCAGGTGGCGTGACGTGGTGGCAGTTCGCCGGCAGCTGAAGAGACAGATGCGAGGGTTTCCTGCAGCCCCTTGCTGTGTTGATCCTCGCTTTAAACTGAAGGCTCTGGCTCCCAGCGCCCCTGCTCAGCCCTCCATAGCAGATCTGGCTCGTGGTTTGGTCAACCTGGGAAACGCCGGCATGTTGGCACTCTCTAGCACCAGGTGTGCGAACCTCCCATCAGCGTCGCTGCTCCATCTGAGGACGGATCAAACGGCGAGCAGTTTAGTGTAACAGGTTTTCTTTCTTCTGCAGGTTGTACAACATGAAACGAGGCGCGATCCACCAGATGAGAGTTCACTACTACTTTCAGCAGCTGCTCGAGTAAGTCTCGCACATGTATGTAGCAGTCAGCGGCTCATGTCACGCAGCAGCAGTTTGACCTGTTTCTGCTGTCACCCTCAGTGAGACGGTGTGGGCACCTCTCGACCTGCCTGCAATGGTGACGGAAAACATCCCCAGCCCACCTGAGCGAATCTTCTGGAAAGCCGTTCTCCTTTTACCCAGCA
>VOQJ01014968.1:0-14114 GCA_015052665.1 Apistogramma diplotaenia
CTCTGGACCAAATACACAGGATCCCTCTAACCCCCCCCACCCCCCCCCCTCCCCCACCCTGCACACACCCAGTTTTTACTACAGAAAATATATATAATAAAGTGAACTTTTAGAATCACAGCATCGAGCTATACATGGAATTTAAGTTCAGTCTTGTCAAGAAGATCATTTCAGAAATGGATATTGGCTTTATGAAATTTCTTTTTTCTTTTTTTAATCTCTCTCGGTGAGGCTCTGTGATCCTCTTTGATGCTTTTTGATTTCAGTTTCAAGGCCATTTTTTTCCCTGATTGCCATGGAAATGCTCCGGTGACCTGATAAAAAAACAGATTCATTTCAGCCTGGAGATTTGAAACAAAGTCTCCCCCCCCCTCCCCCTCTCTCCCTCCTCCCCCTCCCATCCCAATTTTCAGCGCTGCTTTCATCAGCTGTATCAAATTTCAAAACCCGCAATCCAGGTCTTTGGAAAGATTCAATAATCTTTAATATTTGCTGCTAAGTCAGCCAAACACACTGCAATGTGAGCTGAAGTGCTCCGTTCCATAAAAGCAAAGCCGTTTAGAATTCGCTCGTTGACTCTGCACATTGTCTCCTGTTGATATGAAATAAAGGAAATAGTCCTTGTTTTTTTTTTTCCTTCTGCCCCTTCAGTCAGATTTATTTTCCTCCTGATCTGTTTTCGTGGGGATAAGAGGCCATGAATACGCTAAGTATCCTTGAGGAAATGTGAGCAGAAAGCATGGAGTCAATCCAGTTAAGCATGAGTGGTTACTCTCGCTATTCTGCTGTGTGCATACAAGTGTGTGTGTGTGTATGTGTAGGTGTGTGTGTGTGTGTGTGTGGTGTTAAAAAGGAGTACAAAACAATGGTGCTGTGAAGTGGGAATGAAAAAGAAAATAAAACTTTACAGCCATTTGAGGTCAATCAGTCGCACTTAAGATGGAGGAAGTGTAGTGTTGGGCTGTAATAGATGGGAAAAATTGCACAGCAATCTTTACACGCTGCCATTTAGACTTACAGGAGGCAGTCGCTCTGCACTACAGGGGTATGAAAATATGAATGCATTAGCAGATAATGTATAAACAGGTGGAAATAGCTTTCATGTTTGTGCGTTCGAATCTCTGTCCATTTGTAAAGCCTGACTGACACTGCGCAGATGCTTGTGTTAGCTTATGATCTTTAAACATGTGACTTTAGCTCATATTGTCAAAATGGCAAAATCATGGAAATCTGAATCATGTGTAAACTTGAAATGAGCTGTTGGGAAGTGGTTGGGTTCTTCTCTGTTACAGTCAGTGCTGTGTGTGCCATGATCGAGGTGTTTCCCTTCAGTAGCAGAAAAGCTCTCTTAAAGTGATTGTTTAGAACAAGTGACAATGTGACAGCCATTCTGTTCTCCATTGCTGCTCCCCCAATAAAATTTAGAGTTAAATCTAAATGATCCTGCTCTAATATATTGTTTTTCTACTCTACGTTGAGCACTCGAACTACCCATTCACACACACAGAGCACTGTTTTTTCTCTATGTAACATTCACACACATTCATTCTCTGAAAGTTACAACTTGGGGTACAGATTCTTCCTCAAGGATACTTTGGCATGCAGCCTGGAGCAGCCAGGAATCAAACCACCAACCGCCACCCCAAACTGAAGGTTTTGCTTATCACTTTCAAGGCTCTTGAAGTTCACATGGCTCGCTATATTAGTAAACCTTTATGTCCATATATAACTAGCAGGTCTCCGAGGACTGCTGATCAAAGTGTGCTGGTGGTACAGAAGTCCAGCCTAATGACCAAAGGAGACTGCACTTTTGAGAATGCAGCTTTCAAGTTGTTCAACTCGCTCCGACTGGACTCCAGATCTGTGGACACTGTTGATATCTTTCAAAAGGAACTTAATACCCATTTGATTTGATTTAGTTTCTATTCATTTAAAGTTTTAATAGCTTTACTTGTGCTTCTTATTTAAAAATCTGTTTTATGTATGACTTTTGATCTTGAAAAGCACCATGTAAAGAAACTTCACTTACTTGCAGTCGTGTTGCTGTGACCACAATGCTGTCATTTTAATGCAATGTGAGAGGGCATATAGCAGCACGATGGTACTGTATGTGCCACAGTGAAGGTAGTTTCACAAAAGGAAAAAGGAGGGGCTTTAGAGGTTTATGAGCCAGCATATCCTGGTTCTGACCTTTGCATTTTTGATCATTAGACATAGCCACAAAATACTTATTTTTTTATATTTTGAGGGTTTGGGTTACTAAAATTTCTCTTTATGCCAATAACCAACCAAGCCAAAAAACAGTGAGCACAATTCAGGCCTGATCTGTGACTGGTTTCAGCCGCTCTCCCACCTGTTGGTTGTTCCTTCGTTACTCTGTGTGCATTTATATTGTCTTACCTGGTTCCATGTTTCCTGGAGATTCATAGTTTCTGTTTATTTGCTCCCATTCAGCTACTTGGTGTGTTTTTGTGAATGAGCTCAGCATTAAAGCTGCTTCAAGTTTACATCAACCTTCTGAGTCATGCATTCGGGTCCATGTCCAGCCCAGTGTTCATTTTGACAGCAAATTTTGATTTCGTCTTAATCTTAGTCTTTTGACAAAAATGTAAGTTTGTCGTAGTCTAGTTTTAGTCGACAAATCATCGTAACAATATCAGCTGGAATAGGCTCATGCAGATGTTAAATCAACATGTCGGGATTTGGTCATTGATTTTCTTTTGAATATGTACATATTAAACACACATGAGGTGTACTGTGCTTAACAGATTTATAAGAGCAACTGTCATAAAAACAAGAAAATCTTTTAAATCTGCCAAACGTTTTTAAAACTAAAGCTTTCATCATGAGGCAAATAAGAAACTGAGCTCATGTTTTCATATCCAAATTTGAACCAGCACACTGGACTTCTCTGAGAAGTCAAAACTTAATCATGTATAACTTTCAGCCACTGAAACTAATTTTTCTATTCAGGAGTGCAGGTAAATAATTGTAAAATGGCCTCTTAATCAAAAAATAATAATGTGCTTTAGTATTTTTTTCTCCTTTTTTGAAAAAAAAGGGTACATTTGAAAATTTATGGATCACAATAATAACAATAATTACATTTTACCATTAGATTGCTAATATTACATATTTGATCAAATGAATTCCTTTAAGTGGCAAGCCATAATTTTGTAAGGCTTGTGTTTTTTCGGAGCCGGATGCCCTCACAGGAAGCTTACACCCATTCATACAATGTCCTTTTAGTTCATCAGCTAAGCTTTGGTTTCACCTCAACAATAGTGTTTGCAATTTGTGTTTCTTAAAGATGTGTAGGTGGCTCTGTTAGACCTCACCATCAAGCCTCTGTTGGCCTGGATGTAAAATACTGTCTTTTGGCAGAAAACGTGTTATCAAACCAGGTTCTGTGGGGAATTTCCATGCATCATTCTCTGCTATTAAGCTGTTCCAGAATCCTTCAGCCCTTGTAGGAGGATGTAGAAAATGGAAAGTCAAAAATAAAAAAATAGAACCAAAACACAAGGCTAAAATTGCATTCCTTTAACATAGTGTTTTAGCGTGTCGATCTCGACTTTAATCCTTAGTGAGGAATACACAATAAAAGCTCTCCATTTGCCAACAGAACACTTAGTAAGATTAAAAAGCTTCCCCTAACAGCCTTGTTGTGAGCCAGCTCTGCCTGTATTAATGCCTTTGTAGATTAGGCACAGCATGGGGGCACGCTAGGGGTCAGTGCTAGAAGCAGGAAGTACAAGCAGATTTCTGCCCCCACCTGCTTCTGGCCAACAGCTGGCTTTACTGCACGCTGCCGGCCCTGCTGATTAGATGAAGCACCTCAGTTTATCCCATCTACTCCCTCAACCCTGACCAAAGAGCTCAGGCGGTATGTTTATGTTTATGCTCCTGCCAAAACACACACTGCGGTGAATGAAGCTTGCATGAAGACACAACCACGGCCAAACCTCATCCTCGCTCTAGGTGACGACACCTAGGGATGCAAGACAGAGAGAAATAAGAAATGAGAATAAAAGGGGAGAGTGAGACAGAGACCAGGATAAACAACAACAACAAGGTACAATGTATGAGGTCGCTGCTGCCATTCTTCCTGTGCTGCCCCCAGGCTTGTTGTTTCAGAAATGTTGCATTCAAACCAAACAGGGATAACTAATTGTACATTTCGAATGCAAAGCCTGCCTACAGGGTAGTTTGGCAGCATTGCGTGTAAAAGGATTTATACGTGTCTGCTCCACAGAGAAGCCAACGCATGTGCATGCCAAACTGCATGCCTCTTCTGAGTTAGAGAGTCACAAAAAAAGAGAATCATTATATTTTCTTCTCAAAGGCCCTGCTGGGTTTGATAAGGGCTAAGTGGTGCTGCTGTAAGCATCAATCTCAAATCCAGGAATCTCCATAATTCTTCTTAGCGACATCACAGAAAGGAAAAAAATCCTAGCATCATGCACCGAGCAGGCAGCAACCATTCAGTCAAATGCTGCTTGTCAGATATTAAAGAGATGTGTGATGGTTTGGCTGACAACACACACACTGTTTGTGACACTTTGTTTTGTTTATAAAGAGAAACTGTTTGATTTGAATCAAATTCTTTTGACAGCCAGTGGGAGATTTTAGACTGGTTATCAGAGCTAAGATCCAAAGCAAGCTAGATTTTTCTGGATATGAGAGCATCATTTTAGTCATGCATTTGCTGATAACACAGCCATAGAAAGAGACCCCCCCGCCCAAACACACACACCTTCATTAAAACACCTTCACTGAGACCTCCTGCTGTCCTGCTGAACAAATATTCCCCATCAGTGATAAGTATATAGATTAATATTACTAATATTACTGTATATAGATTAATATTACACTCCAACTTGATTTAAAACTAAAATAAATGTATTTTTAAAATGCAGTTGAATAAACATGCGTCAGTACTGTGTGATGTGGTTAACTTTTGATATCTACAGTGGGATTAAAAAAATTAGAAAAATGAAGGTGACATTTTAGCAAACAGCTTGTTAAACTTGATGTATTTGGTCAACCCAGTGATTTCTCAGAGATGCCAATTTGAAAGTGTTTTTGGAACCTTCACCTCTTCAATGCCTGTTTTATTAAACCAACACAGCAGGAGCCGATGTCCCCTCTCCATCAAAACGTTTATTGCAAACTTCCAAGCACAGATGAAAGCAGAGGCTGCCAGCAGCAGCTCGTCTAGTATGCTAGTGCTAGTTCTAGTATGCATGCCCATAACACCTACCAAAGCGGAGTTAATCCTGCTTCCAGAGACAATTGAATTGAATTGAATTGAATTGAATTTAATTTAATTTAATTTAATTTAATTTAATTGCCAACTGTGACAAAAAGATGGCAGTGATTTAAAGAGTGGATACAAAAGGAGAGAGCTCATTTTACTTTGGTATGTTAACAACCACTGTTTGGCTTGCTTGCCTTTACAGAAGGCTACTGCAGCTATCACTAATTTCATTTATCTTTTGGGAAAGATACTGTTGGTGTTGATAAGGACTAAGTTCTTAAAATCTTTTAATAAGAAATCTTCATAATCTGCTTTAGAAACATCACAGTCAAGAACTAAATTGCCTCTCAGAGCCGTTGTCCTCTGAGAGGCCAACAATTGCTCTACACTAAATAGCTGCTACTGTATAATAATGTGAGAGCTATTACTCTCTTTATCTAACTTTTAGAGAGGATAATAGACATTTTGTAAAGTATAAAATTATTTATTTATTTGACACTGTCATGCAGACTGAAAGAGACAGAAATTTAACCACACTGAGAATTCAAATATTCTCATGCAGAAAATTGTTGTGAAACAAAACGTGATTTTTCTCTTTTAGAAAGGTTTTTACTTTAAGTCTACATCAGTTGACTCAACAAGCTGTAACCACATCATGGACTTACCATAAAATGGATATGTATAAATAAATGTCAAACAACTTAGATTGATAACATTTCATTACCCATTGCCACTGCTGTAGTTTAAAGTTTTTCAGCCATCATGGGTACTCTGCTGGCCTGGGGCCCCAAGCACTTCTGCACATATACTATGTATAATAACCTCCATGCTTCAAGCTACAATATATTTGAAGAGGATACAGTTTATCATATATTAATGCCATGTATAGTACAGTACAGAAAAAATGCTGACTTTTTTGAACTGCAGTAAAATAAAAGATACACAATAAGAATAAAAAAAGAAGAAAGGGAATGGGATTAGAATGCATCTTCTCTTTGAGGACAACCATTTCTTTTGATATTTAAGAAAAAAGAGGTTCAGACTGTGAGCGCCCATCGAATTCAAACAGAGAACCAGCATTTCAAAGCCAATGGAAATTGATTAATATATTCCCTTTGAAGGCTGCTATATGGCCAATTTGTGCCAAGGTTTACTTTCAAATACAACCCTGTATCATAAAAGCATCATCATGCAGACTGAATGAGCAAGGACTTGCTCAGCATATGCAATAACACCTAATGTGATGGGAGTGAAAGAATGAAACATGCGTATGAGATGGCTTTAAAATGCTGAAAATACCTACTTAAGAAAAGGAGCACTATGGGTAACGTAATGGAATGAATATCGTAATATTTAGAAATCAGTTGGTGTATTTCCCCTTAAGGTTTAAGGGCTAAGGCTGATCAGATGTTAGATCCATATGGAAAGGTAGTATACTATATAAGGAATAACACATATTATATGCAACATAGATTCACAACTGACCTCCTTTTGTGCCTTTTAGAACTCCTTATTTCCCTTTTTTGTCTTGTTCACTTAAACTGGGGAGAACACTGCACAATCTTAGGTGATCACTACCATCATGACCATCGGCCATGATTGGAGATTATGTTAATGACACTGGCCATTCATTACACAGGCTATTTAACATGCGGTCAATATGCTGACATGCCCCTGAAGGTTCAAGGTTCATTCAAGGCTCTGAATATCATGTTTAGATGGGTTTTAGCACTTAAATTCTCACTTAAAATTGTAGCACGCATAATTAAATTAAAATATATTGTTATTTTCTTAATTTTTGTTAAAAGTGGATGCTTCTCTATTTCCAGTATTTTCTCTGATCTTTAGCTTGAGTCTGGTTTTTCTTTTTTTCTGTGTTGTTTTTCTGGAAACAACTGTACACTAGAATTAAGCTAATAAGAAGTGTTGTTTGGTGAATACTGCAGTATGCTAGTAAGCTCATTGGCAGTCTGCTAATGATGGCAGGGTAGGGAAACAGACATCATTATCACAAGTCTTGCAATTTTGTTTGTTTTTTATTCATAAGTCTTTAAATATATCATCAGTGTTGAGTATTTCTCCCATGTACAGTACAAGCTTTAACACCAGAAGAAATTCACAAATTGCTGAAAATAGGCCCTTGTTTTAGGTTCATTTTGCTTACTGTGACCGCTCTGATAATTATGTGGGGAGCAAAGGAGTAAGCGGCGTAAACAGTGGCACAAAGCCCAAAGAGAGGATGCTGGGGTGGACAGTTGGATCAGCTAAGCTCAAACGAGTCGTCAGTGTTGCTATTAATGGTGATATTTTACAACCTTACGTGACAATGAATTTTTTTTGACATGAACCCACAGGCAAACAGTGGTAATCACTGAGTAGCAGCTTAAGCTAAGCTAAGATAAGATAAAGTAATTCTTTACAAATTCTTGTGAAATAAATATACAAATATACATGTGGGTTATGCTGATTCTGGTCTTTGCTTTTGTATAATTCCGGTATGGCTTACAGAGGAGGAGAAGCATTGTCTATTTAGGTCACACCACTCCACAAAAATGTCCACAACGTTCCTCTACTCAGCCTTGTGTCCCCTGCTGTTACTGCCCATGAGAGCAGAGTCCATTTGAACACTTATGCAGCTGCTGTGAGCAGTTTCTGAAGTCAGAGGTGAACAGAAAGGTAGACAGGACCAATCCCTGTGATGCCCCCAGGAGGCTCACTATTTAGTCCAATTCGTAGGCTTGGCTTCACCTACTGAAACAAGCTCATGAGATAGTTGATTCATATTTGATTCCAGCACCCCTAGTCCAAATTTGCTCTTCTGTCAGTTTATGCTGGTTGTCTTTCATTGCTCATGTTGAAAAGGGCTTCTAAAGCAGTTTTCCGCATATCAGAAAATTAAAAGTTGTGACACGACTGCGGTCCTGACCAAGCACCAATATGCTGAGGCTGAGAATGTACAAGTGGGCTGGAAGACCCACAATATCTTGGAACATCAAATGCAGTGTCTCACCTTAAAATTGCTTTTTGAATACCTAAAGTGACTGGACAGAGTGAATGCAATTATGAATACAGTGTGGCAGCATTGCAACCTTATTGTGAAAGTGCCATCCAACCATTTTCTTCTGCTTTTCCAATACAGGGTCGCTGGAGCCTATCCCAGCTGCAATGGGGCGAGAGGCAAGGTACACCCAGGAAATGTCAGCAGACTATAGCAGGGCTAACACAGAGACACTCATTCACACCTTTGGCTAATTTCGACTCACCAGTGAACCTAACCGCACTAGTTGCACGTATTTGGACTGTGGGAGGAAGCCAGAGTACCCAGAGAGAATGTGTAAACTCCACACAGAAAGACCCCGGCCACGTGGTGGATTCAAACCCAGCACAAACAAGAGTGCTAACCACCACGCCTCTGTGAAAGTGGTCTGGGAAAAAAGTCGTTTCATCTTCTGTGCTGGTGTAAAAATCATGTCTGTTGTATAGGTGGAATGAGCTGTTTTCAAAAGTTTCCAGTACTGGAATATACAAGCAGGCTTTTACAGATCTTTGTATAAAACTTTATATGCTCTGTGAATAATCAATGCTGGGCTTGCTGTAACTCTCAGTAATGGAGGAAATTGCCTACTTTGAGTCAACAATCATAATAAATGGGCTAATGAATGAAACTGTGAGACACATATTCACTAGAAACGACAGTGAAAAAAAAAGTCTATTTCTTTGTCATACTTGCTAAATAGCAGCTATTGGCGGCTTTGAACAGCAAATATGTCTCACACAATTCATTTTCTCTCTGCCAATTGAATGCATCGAACAAACTTCATCTATCCATTGTTGAAAGCTGGCACCTCATTTTTAAAAACCTTTTCTTCTGCTACTCTCCTCACGCTTTGAATTATGCCTTCTCCCCGCTGATAGCTCACACAGCTTGTAATGAATACAGTCAGTGATTTGGCACCAGTCATGAGATGAGATCAGAAGGTGATCACAGATATGCTGCTTTCCTTTTTGTGCCCAATTTCCTTCCCTTCAGAAAGGGCCTCCACCCCATTTATACCGTGGCTGTGGTTATTTCATAGCAGCTGAGTGTAGCATGAGATGGCAGGGCTGCTCATGTGTGAATACACCTCTGACAGTACTCACAATTCAGGCACTTCTGAAAACCGCCCATAAACAACGGAGAAGGGCAAAAGATGCTTACAGAGGCAGTAAGTATAGTTGAAGTAAAGCGCGAGTGTTGCTGCAGGAAGCAGCAGTCCGTTCAGGAGAGTCCCAGGCTTTATGTTGATTCATTACTCTATTAGGCTTTGTGACAGAGATAAGGACCAGCATGTTTCAAAGTGATAGCTGACCTCTGCGTTTTACCCATCCCACCACCAACGCGCACACACACACATGCTCACGTGGATGGCAAACATGGGCACACCAACTCCTGCACTCACACATGAACAAAAAGCGCACATGTTGAAAGAGACCCACACAGACTGTGTCACAGCACATGCACACCAGACCGCACAGCCCACATACAGAACACATCCACCATCCTCCCCTCGTGAGTAGGCTCAGAAGTCCAGTTTGGTAACCACTAACAAATTTTACTCACAAGCAATTAAAAGGAACATTGTGCACTGTGTCTGAGAAGTCGAGGAACTTTCTTTTGGGTTGCAGCCAAACGGATCAAAGGGATCTTTGTCACCCTTGCAAAGCAGTCTGATGTATATTGATAAATGTGTTGGAGAAAAAAATTAATCTGACTCTCAAATAACTCTCATTTAAACTTCTGTCTCTGACTTTCAACTAGGCTCAGCAACGAGCCGAGTCTCCTTACAATGCTTTGACGGTAATGGAGTTTTAACTAAGACTTATCATCTTTCCACTGAAGAAGAGGAAGGATGGGCAAGATATCACTAGCAAAGCACTGGGGTGATGGTGTGAATTAACCTCAGCCCATTCTCACAAACAGTTTGATGACTCCCCTCTGTGAGAAAAGAACAGCCTGCGCATCCTTTGAACAAACTCCAGGGATGTTTATTTTACAGAACAGAACAAGGAAAGCAAACACAATCGCCTTTCTCAATCAGCCTGGAGACGCAGTAATACTGAAGCAATCAGATCCCTGCTGCACGTAGTCGACCGCATGGCGCTGCAGAGGTGTGTTGTGAAGTGAACCTGTTGGTGAAATGAGATTCTTCGTCTGATTTAACACAATATGTGTTAAATCAGACTGCCACATGCCAATGCTGTACATGCTACCTTATATTAGTGTGAGGACTTCAAGACCAAGCAGGAGGCTGAACATCACCACAGCGTCAGGGCCGTCAGCAGCTTTCATAAAGCTCCTCTGAAAACCAGCGAATGCTTTTCTTTATGTTCTTTATTGGCCATGACCTTTGCCTCTAAATTAGTCTGTTGTGGCTCAACCCCAATCCAAAGACACTGCATCCCCATGTTGGAAACCACTGAACCGACATCTTTTCTAGAAAGTCAGTCTAGCTTGTTGTTACAGTAACAACAATGAAATGATCTTAAAAAATCTACATGTAAAGAAATATTCAGTCACAGGCTTTGTGTGTTTGCAGAATTTGTACTATTACTATATTTAAGAGTTTAAATGTAGAACTTTGACTAGTAATGTGATAACTTTACATTATTATTATATTATGGTGCCTGCAGCATGATCTGAGCAATTCTTCCACCACTTGTGAACTTATTTGAAAGTTTTGAGACGACTCTGTGCAGACAATTAATTGATCATCAGCAAGTGTGAGGGCAGAAAGTCTCTTCTCTCTGTGAAGATGGCAGCATGGCTTAGGTTTGCAAAGTTGCATCTGAAAACTGAAAGACTTGTGGAACAATGCCCTTTTGACAGTCGTGTTTGGCTATAATGTGCAGCACCACATTTGGAGAAAACCAAATACAGCATATCAGCACAAAGACCTCATACTAACTGTCAAGCACGGTGGTGGAGGGGTGATGATTTGGGCTTATTTTGCAGCCACAGGACCTGGGCACTGTGCAGTCACTCAGTCAAATGAACTGCTGCATATACAAAAGTATTCTAGAGTCAAATGTGAGGCCATCTGTTCAGCAGCTAAGATTTGGCCAAAATTGGTTCATGCATCAGAACAATAATTTCAAGCACAGCAGCAAATCCAAATTTTAAGCAATTAAGATGTTTCAATGTCCGATTTTCAGTGCTCAACCTGACTGAAATACTGTGGTGGGACAAGTGTGCATAAACAAATACACACAAATCTAAGTGAATTGAAACAACATAGCAAATAAGAGCAGGCCAAAATTCCTCCACAATAGTAAGATTAATGAAGTCTTACAGAAAACAGCTACTTCAAGTTATTGTTGCTAAAGATTTTTCTACTAGCGACTGATCATTGGGCACACTTTGTACTGTAGTTTCATGTGACCATAATTATAACAAAATGCTTTTACACCTTTTGATTAAACCATCCATCTTTTCCGCTTATCCTGTTCATGGTCTCGGGGTGCTGGCGCCTGTCATAGGGTGGGAGGCAGGGTACACCTGTACAGGTCACCAGTCTGTTGCAGGGCCATCACAGAGAGAGACAACCATTCACAGTCACATTCACACCTATATTAGAGTGACCAATTAACCTAACCCAGTAAGCGCATGTCTTTGGACTGTGTGTGGAAATAGCAGTACCTGGAGGAAACCCTCGCAGACACGGGGAGAACATGCAAACTTTGATAAATTAATAAACTTAATTTATTAATTTAATCATTATTTTTTTGCTTTAATTATGGAAGACTAGCCAACAAGACACATAATCTTTGTTCTAGCCTCTGCATTCACTGACTGTAAATGTTCATATTCTCCTATTTAAATCTGTCAGCCATGCAAATACTGGTTGGATTTGACTTTATATGACACCCCCCCCCACACACACACACACACACACACACACAGACACTTCAGTACAATGGAGTTTCATTTGTGATTGTATCTGCACATTTATGACTGTGCATTTCTCTAGTCAGTGTGCAAACAGTGATGTGTTTACAGTGAACACAATGGGCTTCATTCTTACTTTATGTGGCTTATTTTTACACACAGATTATGAGAACATTTAAAAATGAAACAGAAAATATGCTCATACACTTAAAGACAACTAAATATTGTATGCACAGTTATTAGCAATCAGTGTACCTTTTTAAAAAAATATTCTAATCAGTAGTCCTTTTGCAACAAGGTTTCATCAATACAAATTCCAGACTAAGCTGAACAGAAATTTCCAGGCGTTTCATAAATCAGTTTCAATGCTTATCGTGTTAAATCCACATCCGTTAGTAGTCTGCTTGCCTCCTTGATGGATGTCACACTTTATTCTTGGCAATATCCCTCTTATCATTGCTTTTTTCCAGTAATTGTAGTGAGTTTCTCATCTTAGAGCTGACAGAGCTGCATCTTTTCTGGACCTTTCCTTTCCCCCTTGTTGTTTCAGTTTCCTCAGCTGGCTATTCTGCTTTTTTCCTCTAGCAGTGCAAGCTTTAGTCAGCTCAACGGCAAAGCCAGGACTATATACTGTACAAACACAGGATTGACACACAAAACAAGTCACTCAGCACGAGATCCAAAAGCTGACCACACATGAGGTATATAGGTTATAATGAGGTGTAAAGACCAAAATCAATCAGTTTTTTTACACTCTGTGCACTTGACAAATGTTTAGATCCAATTCCTTAAATGACTAAAAATGTATATGATGTACAGTAGAATTTTAGAGCACTTTACAGTTCAGGAAAGGGTCACTTGAAATAACAAAGGTGAGAGCACCAAGAGTTACCCCCATGTCAATAGTGCTTACTCTATCAGAAATATTCAGGTGTTCAGTCCATCTTGCTGGATGCTTACATCTGTACCATCCATGGAGATCTATATGGAGGCTATCTCCCCTCACCAGACCTGCTCTGTCAGCATTTAGTAACATAAACATTTAAGCAACGTTGCAGTTCTGGAGACTGACCCCTCCAATAAATTGTCCAAGAACTAATCTCTTACCTGCCTAGCATCTCAACTTCTTCTGTCACAATTTTGAGTTCACCATCCCCAAAAGATTCTCTTTAAAATATATATATTTTTATCTCATTGGCAGTACCCCTTTATATCACAGCTACAGGACACACTATATCGTCTGGTTGGCTGGCATACTAAAGTTGGTTGACAAGCTGTCAGCAGTTTAACCACCATCAGTCCATGTGTATAAAACAGCAGGAATCCACAGCAGAATAAGGTGCGCTGCAGAACAGGTGCTGCTTAATCAGAGCTAAACCCACTCTCCCTCGTAAGACATATGTTGCCTTTAAAACCTTTAACATTATGAACAGCTGGCAGCGTGACTTCCCACAGTTTTGACGTCATTATGAGGTTGTCAAGCAACCAACATTTCATGCTAGTTTTGTGAAAAACAGCCAGTGCCAGTTCACCACCTCTCTTTTCAGCTGAGCAGCAGTCTACACTGACAATATTACTTATATTTACAAAAACAAATTCTGTTTAAAATGAGCATATAGTTTCACAGTCTCAAGCACTCCTTTGCATCAGTGTTAGAGGTCATTATACAGAAGCTGGTTGTGTTGACAAACACCTGAATGCGCTCAATCAACAACTTTCATAGAGGTACTCACACTTCCTGATGACCAGTTAATCAAGTGCATTTGATTAGCAGCTCCTGACTGCTACTTACTGGTCTATAGACATGTTCCTGGATACAGGACTTTCTAACCAACCGGCCCCAGACTGTGAGACTTGGCCCCCATCTCTCCTCCACCCGCACATTGAGCACTGGCTCCCCACATCTACACCTCCCGCTGCCTCAGCAGA
>VOQJ01014971.1:4050-14453 GCA_015052665.1 Apistogramma diplotaenia
TTTTTTTTTTTTTTTTTTTTTTTTTTATTTTTTTTTTTTTTTTTTTTTTTTTTTTTTTTTTTTTTTTTTTTTTTTTTTTTAGTCCATGCTTTTATTTTTAAAATTGCTTTATTTCCCACCTAAGTCTCTCTAATTAATAACATGAAACACACATGCTCAGTCCATCTGGGCTTTAAAGGAGACTCGCACGTGGTCGGCACAGCCCACAGCAGGACAGAGGCACAGCAGAGTCGGGAGTCCGGGAGTCCATGGCTCGCTTTTTGAACTACATCTGGAACATCAACGAGCCTGACCAGCAGCAGGTGATTAACGGTGCGATATGCCTGATGAAAGATTGACTATACTCCCCTATGTTGCTGTCTTTGTTTTAAGGTTGCTTTGGCCCTTGACACTGTTATTGCACCACCAATTTTGCTATATGAAGTCTTATTTATTTTACTGCCCTGAACCTGTTCCATTAAATTTTATTTTACTTTAAATGATTCATGTTCTAATTTTTAGAGTTTGGGACTCTTAAATAGCTCATCTGGTGTCTGAGGCCTTATTTCTGCCACCCCTGCTGCTCTCATCTGATGGAAAAAGGTTTTCTTTTTACAGCTGCCTTTATCTAATGTGAGAGGCTTTCAGTTGGTTCTGTTAACCATCTTCAGTCTGTTGATACAACCTGTGTTGTGACTTTCAAACTTTGATGGGTCATTTTTCATCTTTAAAACAAACAACTGTCTTCCCATTGAAAACACCTGATTCTAATTTCATCTTTAAAATTAATTAGGAATCCAAGAGGTTCACTTACTCTTGTCACTTATTTGTAATGTTGGGGAGGAAAAATTCAGTCTTTCAGTACAAAACCGGTAGCAGCCTTCACATATGTTCAGCCCACTTCCTGTATGTGATATAGTATAATTGATATAATAATTTTCCTGTTTTTGTTTTTTTTGTCAAGGAGACTTCGTAGGTGTCAGGCAACAATGTAGGATGTGAAACGGTGACAGCTGAAGTGTGTGTGTGTGTGTGCGCGTACTTAGTTTCAGTTGCATGAAATGAGTATCAGTTTGGTGACTTAACAAACTAAACCAAAGCAAGAACTGAAATCCAGATGCACCACAAATCTACAACAGCATGCTGCATACGCTTTACTTTATACTGCTTATGTCTACATCTGAGATGTTGAACAAGTCAAATTAGATATTTGTATATGTCGATAAGCAAAAAGTCAAACCTGCCAGTTTTTCATAATGATTTAGATTTAATATTTAAAATGTGCATAAATCTGTCCAATGATCACTCAGAAGCAAATTGACAAATGGATTTGCACATGAGCTGCTCGTACATATCAAAGTGTTGGAAATTTAGCTGCTTTATCACCTTTTTTTTTTTCTTTCAATTTTCAGTCTAGGCTTTGTAATTGACCTTTTTCAGGGGTGCTTTTTTAACCTATGAGTCATTCAAGTGTAAAAAGCAGCTTAACTCAAGTGAAACAGTGGCATTCGTACACAGCAAGGAACTAAATTTAAGTTGTATTTTAGGCACTTTGCTAGCAGCCTGTGGCAAAAACAGCTTGTTCCACTTTATCTGAATCAATTTTAGAATACATCACACCTATGTGTAACCTTTTGTAACATTACCCAAGCAAGATGTGTTGGAACTGCCCTTCTTTGCTCTTTGTGAATTGCACATCAGTGTGACATGTTCTAAAAAGCAATGATTTACAGGAACGAACAAGATGTTTTACGTTATAGCAGTTCTGACCACTGGGAGGCACCAAAGTTCAAGTCTTTAGCATATTAAATTGTAAGTGCAGACACTATATATTAAAGACATGAGATTACCTACATCTTTGCAATCGGTCACTGACTGTAAACACAGCGGCTGAATATTTGTATGCTGACATTAACAACTGGCAATCATGCAGATGGTCATGATGAAAGTTTTCTCATCAGGCACTGTAGTAGGCTATCACATTTATTAACTGTTTCAGTTGTGCAGTTGTGTAAGGCAGAGGGGAATATTACTTTGAACAAGTCGATTATATAACCAGTGAGTCTGTAGCGGGGTCATGGGTGGCCAAGGCTCACTGATTCACTGAGCGAATAAAGGCTGTCCGTTGGGTGGAGATGGTGTGCATATGGCAGCCCTCATTTGATATTGGAAAATATCTCCCAAATGGAGAAGATCGTCCTCATGCTTCTATGACCACTTTTGTAATAAAAGTGCACCATGCTTTATTTTTAGCAAACGTGAAGGGCAGAAATATTTGAGTACTGTTTGTTATGAATGGATTCATTTTGAGTGCCATCCATCCTCCCTGTGCTTCAAACCAGTGTCTGTGGGTTCTCAGTCATCCAGGTCATGGTTGTTGCTGGGCTTAAGTTCCTTGAAGACATTTCACTTTTCCAAATGTCTTCAAGGAGGGGTATTCCAGAAAGCAGGTTTTGCTAACAACTCTCGGTTTAACCCTGAAATGTGGGAAACTCGGGCTGTCAGTTCCAGAAAGGGAGCTAACTTCAACTCTGTCCGTTACCGGGGTAACGGACTCTGTAAACTTAATCTGGTCGCTGGCAGGTTTTATCCAACAAACGAGTGTCTCTCACTCCCTTCCTGCTGCACATGAACCACCTGTCTGACACTCCGATTCATTTCCTCATTCAGCAGGTCGCCGCAAAGCGATCAGAGGAGCAGATTCATCTGCGGACACTTGTTTCTACGAGCACTGAAATCCCAGTCAGACGTTAGCTCGTTATTGCTTTCTGTAATACCCAGTCGGTCCAGGGAACCATGGACCTTGACACCTGCACAGCATTGTCCAGGAGCTGGATGTGTTACAGACTTGTGTGATGATGATGATGATGATACTATGTATATGCCAGGATGATGTGCCTCATTGTCTGTTCTGTGACTCTTTGGTATCTGGGTGAATGTAAGCAGAAACTGAGGTGCCACAATACAAACATGGAGATTTTTCTTCACTTGTGGTGTTTTTTCTTTAATTTAATATTTTATATTACAATTGAGCTTAGACTTTAGGGGACTGGATCAAAATGGCTGCAAATATCTATAGTACCTAAATAATTTGAGTCGGATAGTTCACCGTAATGTGTCCAGTTGTTCACTGAATCCTATTTCAGAAAGGGGCTTGTTGGGAAGGTGGCTGCTGAGGCTCTTAAGTAAAAGTTGCAACATTTTTAAAGCTAAAATTTCCTGAGTTCATGTTTAACATGAAATATCATACGTCAAGAACTTTGTAGTTTGTCAGTTTTTAATGCAGAATATAATTTAAGCCTCTCGCACCTCCTTTTTTTTGTACCAGTAGGTGGAAGCATTTAGCTTTGTCACATTGATGTGTAGCACAGTACCTGTATAAGCGAGGAGCCATCGTTTGTCATATGAAAAAATGCAGCTGCTGGATGGTAATTTAGAATACTTGGTTTGTAACTTTTCTACACTCAATGTTAGTAGCAGTTATTTATTGGCCATCTTCTTACTGTGGCACTATTTAACAGAAACCTAGCAGAGTAAATTGGGTTTGGGGTAACTGTGTCACAGTAGTTGTAATGGGAGATTGATTTCAATACTTAATCTTCAAGCAGCTTGCCACCAGGATACGCTGTTAAAAACTTTTTGCACCGAATCGTCTGTTTCTTCAGACCACTTTAGAGGCGGATCAGGTCAACGTAGGAGGAGCAGTACATCCACACTTCTCCGGTCCCAATAGCGTCCCAATGTCATTGATGTAGATCCTAGTGGTGTGGATCTGTGAATCAATGTCATCACATCCCCATTAGGTTTCTGATGACGGTTCCTAAGGTCCTGTTGACCTTGTGCAGTTCAAAGTATTCCAGGATCCATGGGTACGGCACTGAGTCAAAGGCTTTCTTGTAATCAGTTCAGGCAGTGCCCAGCTTGAAGGCACCCCCGTACATCACACTTCCTCCTCCATACTTCACTCTGGGAAGTACACATGTAGTAACCATCTACTCAGGTTCTTTGTCTTACAAATACATGGTGATTGGAACCAAAAATCTCATATTTGTACTCAGACCATATGACAGATTTCCATGCATTCCTTGGTGCTGTTAAGATTAATAGTTTTACAGAAGAGAAAAAGGCTTTTAACTGGGAACTGAATGTTCCAGACTGAAGGTCCAATTGTAAAATCCAAGAAGTAGAATCAGTCTGATGTCCTTGATGCACTAAAGCTTGTACCTTATTTGGAGGTGCTTCGTTTCTCGCTGCTTGCAGAAACACAAGATATTTGTGGACCACACATCTGTTGCTACACAAGCTAAAAACCAGTTGGAGCCATTTTCCACAGATAACAGGAGAGGCAGTGCTCTGTCCATGTAACGAGATATTATAAAAACTAATTCACTCTTAGTCGGGGCTTCTGCTGTGATATCCATTCACTGTCTATGATAGTCTTGGTACCAATACTGTTATTTCTCTGCTTTATGAAGAATTAAACACACTAAAGTTACTAACATCCTCTGAGTTATGGTATAATTTTTTTTTTAAGTTTAAATGGGAATTCCCCCAACCCTGGGATGAAAGGACTGGAGCTGTTGATGGAGGTTAAAACATAACAGCACAAGCCATTCTCTTTTTGTTCCTTTTTAAAAATTTTCAATACAACTTTAGATGAATATCACATACAGTAATCTATTGTCATTATTTACAAAACATTAAGCAAAATACGGCAGTAGTGTGTGTAAAAACCAAAAGGCACCTCATTCTGTAACAAAACAAAAATCTTTACAAGCTTGCTTTAGTTCAGTGAAGTTTGAGAGCATTAATTTAAGCACAAGTCTAAGGTTGTGAAGTTATTTAATTAGAACATGTTTAAATATGACACACAGTACATAAAATATAGTACTTACAAATTTGTACTTGTGAAAGATCAGAAATCTCAAACACAGGCAACTTAATTTGACTTGTCAGTCTCTATTTAGTTTTACGTGAGAAAGGAAAGTCTCTTGGCTTGTGTCCAATCCCACATTTCTCCCTTTTAAAATAGACATGCCTCTTTTTTTTTTAAATCTCAAGAAAGAAATGTTTAAAATCGTCATAAAAAGGAAGTGTTTCACAGTTTGGCAATAATGCTCAAGTTTATTTTGCAGTTGTATCAGTGTTTGTCTGCACACTGATGTAATTGTATTCATGACCACTAGGAGGAAGCAAAATCCAGGTCTTTAGCATGCAGAATTGTGGGCACTATTATAGGTATAAATTTAGTCATTTTCTTAGGCTTTCACTAACTGCTAACACACAAACTGTTGGGTATCATATACGCTGATAGCACATGCTCATGAACAAAGGCACAAATACACACTGACTAACCTTCAGCCACTGGAGAGGTAGCACAACGCTTCCCCCGATCTCAGTGTTGACTCCTTGAAATGGTATTTCACACTTTAACCTCCTGTGGGCAGGCCTTTTGTGCTTAAAGTTAACATCAGTTTAATCTACACAAACACAGCGAGCTACAGACTTGAAGTGGAAAATAATTATGCAATTCAATGTACAGCTTTAATATGAATAGAATAGAACAGATTTATTGTTGTCATTACACGTCCTCACATATAATGAAATTTGCTTTTCAGAGCACCCATCCATAACAATAGAGTACAAACAAGATAGGCTTTGTACATAACTGGAAAAAGATACATTTTACTTGTCCATGAATGTCCATTAAAAATATCCAAATCATATCTTAAGGGTTAGGGTTAGTCCAGGCATGTTAAACTCGCGGCCCGCTTCCGGCCACGCCCCCTACTTCTGGGCGAGAATTGGCATTAAAAATATGGTATAAATAGGCCCCTTACAGTAAGTTACTTTTTTAGCATTCCACTTTCTCCTCCAGTTAAGCAGGTTGAGCGGAATGTCAAAAAAGTAACTTTTAAAGGGCCTATTTGTACCATATTTTAAACGCCAGTTCTCGACTGGAAGTAGGGGGCGTGGCCGGAAGCAGCCCGCGAGTTTGACATGCCTGGGTTAGCCTAACCCTCATTAACTCAACTTTGTTGGATTCACAGGGAGGTTCACTGTTTGTACAGCTCTCCTCTGTATTTTTGCACCTATTAAATTTAGATATGTGTTTTCTGCCAGAAGTGCCATCACCTGTTCTTTCATATATTACAGCTGGCAAAGTTATTTTGCTCCTTCATGGGTGAATATGCTGAATCTGCCAGAAGGATGGAGAAATTGATGATTTCATAGATTCATTAGGCTGCTGTGGATTCAGGTGTTGGTAGATCCCGTCTTTGTTGGAGACTTGTGACAGAAGAACTCTCAGATAAAGTCCTGTTGTCAGTGTCATTATGCTCATAATTGACCTGTTAAAGTGACAACATGCATTATTTTTGCTGATCTAGTATAAAAGCACATAGATGTACCCCTCTTTCATTTGCATCGCTGAGCCCTGCGCTGTTGGAGGAAACTTTAAGTTTATGGTTTGATGTGGTTCTATATTTCTTGAAGCATCCTGCTATTATCAAGAAAGAGATCAGACCGGTGCCCCCAACAGCAGCATATATGATGCTTCTTGATGTATTGAAAAGAAATAATCTGTTGACTCATGTTGATGCAACGTTTGTTATAATGCACAATATCAATATCAACAACATTACCGGTGCTGATTTTAGGGTCTTCTGGCATGTTTCTGTTTTATGCCATTGTTTCTAGTGTCTGACAATTTTTTGTAATATGAAAACTAGAGGTTTAAATATAGAAATGTAGAAAAGCAGTGCCTCAAAGCTGTACTCAAATAGACGTAAATTGCAAAGAAAAAAGTTGTTTTTATTATAGATGTGACAAACTGTTTTGATCCATACCTAAAACTTCACATTTTGGTTGAACATTAAAACAATGAAACTCTCAAATTTTAATTTAATGTGAAACGTTTAATAAATTTTCTTGAAAAATATATAAATATATGTAGCAAACGTTCCCAGAAGTTGAAAAATGTTATCTTTGGGTTCTTAAACAGGTCTTGCTGATCACCCCCCCCCCCACTTGTACATTTGAGCTTCCCTGTATAAATTGTTCTATATACACAGTTTTCCGAATAATCTGCTGAACGTGCTCACCTTCATCGTCAGAATTTAAGTTTTTAATGTATTTAACGTTCACTAATGCTGTTTCTGTTCTGTGAATTCTGAAACCCGACTGAAACTCTTCAAATAAACTATTCCTCTGCAGGTGATCAGTTAGCTGTTTCACAAGTACTATATTTAAGATTTTTTTTAGATAAAATGAAGGTTGGAAATTGGCCTATAATTAGCTAAGACAGCTGGGTCAAGCTTTTTAAGTAATGGTTAATTACTGTAACTGCCACCTTAAAAGCCTGGACACGTAGCCAATTATTAAAGATACACTATCAGTTTACAGTCTTAATAGGATGACAATAGATTATTAAAGAAGGAATTTACTCATTCATAAAAAAATATATATATATAAACACGATAGCTTTAAGATGAACTCTCATTTATTCCCGATAAATCCAAACCAAACCAAAGTGATCTGGGCTCCTTGGTGGGTTCACAGGGGGCTTTGGAGACACGAGGAGATGCACTGTTAGTACAGCTCTCTGTATTTTTGCACATCTTGTGTTTAGTTATTGGTGTTCCATGAGCGCCATCACCTGTTCTTTTATATTTTAAAGCTGGCAAGGAGTTGATATAGACCCCAGAGTAATTATCATAGTCATTTTGGTCCTCTGTGAGTGAAAATCCTGAATCTGCAGGAAGTTTGGAAAGATAGATGTTTTCATAGCTACTATAGGGTAGGTCACCGACTGCTGTTGGTGGATCTTGTTTGTGTTGGTGAGAAGTGACAGAAGGACTCTCAGGTGACATTTGACTGTGGTTTCTCCTGTTGTCAGGGTAACTGTAGTCAGAGCTGACCTGTTGAATAGTGACAATGAAAAGATGAATCAAGACTTCTTACATCTACTTTCATTCAGTCACATTTAATTATTTTATAAAATCTAATCGTTTTTAGTTTAAGCAAAAACCGGACTTTTGTAAGTATCCGTCCATCCATACATGCATATTTGTAGTGACTGCTTTTAAAGACGGATTCTGATCCATACCACTCTTTCATTTGCGTTGCTGAGAAGTGCGATGTTGGAGGGAACTTTAATTTTACATTTTGAGGTTTTTCTGTATTTCCTGAAGCACACTGCCAACAGCAAGACAAAGACCAGAGCTGCACTCCCGACAGTGGCATGCACGATGGTGCCTGATGAAAACAGGAGAGTTAGCAAATCTTATTCATACAAGTGCCTTAAATCATAATATAAAGCAGGACTTTACCTGTGGTGATTTTATGTTCTTCAGAAGTCACGTTTAAAGCTATAAGGGATAAGGAAAAACAACTTCATGTAAGGTTATCTGTGGTTTATATTTACACAGACAGAAATATGATTCAGTTTGAGATGCGTTTCTATACCTGTTGAAAGTTCTGTAGGTTTAATAGTTACTCTTCCTGTTGTAAAGTGTGTTGGGTTGGTATTTTGGTCTGTCCATGTTGAACATACATCAGGCATAACAGTTCTCTCACTTTCTGGAGCTGTATAAGAAATAGTGGAGTAAGAAGTACTGAGATTATTGATACTTTTCCTTTTGTCAAAATATTATAAATTTTAAAGTGTTATTTAATTTCATTCAAGATCACATAAGTATTATCAACATATTGTATTTTTATATTGTGACCAAACTTTTGACTGGTGTCAGGGTTGTAAATCTTGTGACTCATGAGTGGCCAAAAAGGACTGGATTGATTATGTCATTACAATAACACGGAATTATTACACAGGTCATTTCTTCATTTTATATAACGAGTCCTGTTTAATTGCACAATTTTTTTGTACCAATATAAGCAAAGAAAAACACATTGAAACATGAAATCACTTTATGGCAGATGATCACTTTTTTGGGGGCCAACATGTGGTCATTGGGGGTAATTACACTTAAAAAAACATTTTTTTAAAAATCCTTCATGGAATACCACTAGAGGGAGCTCACTACCACTACTGGTACCACAGTTTCAAAATGACTGCAATATACTATTAAAGTTTTAGTGAAATTAAAGCAAATAAAATAAACATACCTTTCTTTACTGTCAGCTGTACTTCAGTAAATGTGTCGAAACCAAATCTGTCCACTGCACACCAGTATTTCTGTGAGTCTGACAGCTGCAGATGACTGAAGGTCACAGTGAAGGATCCATCCCCAGAGTCCACCAGAGTTATCCTCCCTGAGTGCGCTCTTCTGCCAGATTCTACAGTAACCAGTGTGTCTTCTATGCTTTTACACGGATCTTTGCAAAAGTATTTATTATTTGTCGATGCAAATTTGTGTGAGCACTGGAAGGAGACATTTCTCCCTTCAAATCCCTCTGCTTTGATTATGTCTCCGTCTGTCAATGTAGCTGCTAAAATTGATCATGTGACAAGATAGAAGGCATTGAAATGAATGTTTAAATTAATGAAAGTATGAATTTTGGGAAATCACTTACCATATAAAAGGCAGGAGAGAAAACAAATGGTCTTCATTGTGGAAGCTAAAGTGTCAGCTTCGTTCTTAATCTACGTGGTCCCTTCCAGCTCTGCATTTACAACCTGAATTCTTAGAAACATAAAAAATGTCAAATACATCAACATCATCCACCAGTGCCCAAACTTAAATCATGTAAATGATTCATATTTAGTAATTAAATATACATTGACACTTTCACAGCATGTCGTACAATAATAAAACAAAGTCCACGTAGAACTGACCAGCCATGAGTGTGCAAAGCAGCCCCAGTGCACCAAGATGTGCTTGGTGAGCGATAGAGGACAGATACTTCTGTGGTTTCTGCTCAGGCTAAGTGTTTGTGGGTGCAAAGGAAGGAAATGACACATGCACAACCTCTTTAACTGTGTCTCTGCCAGTGGCAGCAACATGAGTGGTATTTCATGCAAGTTTACTGCACCAGTTCTAAATCTTTGCTATGGCTTTAAGCCATTAATTGTACTGACAGCTATCAGTGGATTTCTTTGATAGTGAATGCCTTTTAAAAATCCAGGAGATTCCCAGGAAAATACTGAAGCCTTCCAGTCTAGATGCGGGACTTTAGTGTTTTCCCTTCTCCAAACATAGCAAAGAAAGTCCACAAAACATTTCTGCAGTAGCCTTCTGGCTTCTTCTCAACACGATCTTCAGCAAAATGCTGAATGTCGACAATGTACTTATGGGGGAGCCTCAGCTTTGCTAATGCAGTCCTGTGTTGCTCATTCTGGTTTGAAGTCTGAAAATTAGAACAGGATGTGTTCTGAAAGTGAGACTTTGCCTTGGATCTGTTTCTAGTAATAGATTGTCTTTTCCTTTTATTGATGGAAACACTTCATGTCAGTCATAAAGATC
>VOQJ01014972.1:4824-14832 GCA_015052665.1 Apistogramma diplotaenia
GTAATAAAATACCAATGTATCCCGTTGGTGCGCTTCAGGTTACATTATAAAACTTCAAAAATAACTAACAATATTAGACCTAATCAAAATATCAGGCTAAGATTAACAGAGTTTTCCATAACAATGTCATGGGTGCAGCGCTATCTGGTGGCAGAACTCTGCATAACATTTAGGACAACCATTTATGGCACCAGGCATTTCAGTTGAAATCTTAATTAGGCTTATTGATTATTATGTCTATTATGTACTGACTAGTGACAATAGCAACGATTAGTCGTCAAGTCGACTAGTCACACACTTCACGAGTATGTACTAAAGGCCAACATGGCACTTAGCAGGGTAGATCACGGGTACTACTTGTAATGTATTTTATATTTTTATGCCGCCACCGGTTCATGGACAAATCAAAACGTTTGTGTTTGGATCATCTGTCTGCTGGTCCCGTTGTCATGAACTTGATATTTCAGGTAGACCTCGAGTGAATTTCTTCACATGTGATGTTTACTTTGACTCAAGGATTAACTTATCAGATGTTAGTGGTCAAAAGTCAAGGTCACTGTGACTTCACAACTTCACAAGCTTTTGGCCATAAACTTAAGTACTCACAGAAACATCTGCACCAAGTGGATAAACTGATTCCGTTGATGGCATGCAAAAGGTCAAGTTTGGACCTCAACTCCCCATGTTGCCTGAGGCTTAAAACCACAAGCTAGCAGCTATAGCTTATTTCAAAAGAAGCCTTTAGCTTCCTGAGTCGCCATACACCTACAACAGTTAAACAGTGTCCACAGAAGGCATGAAACAGCTGTTTCTGGACCTCTTCTGAACTTTAGTGCACTTCTGAACTCTATTTACTTATTAGAAGGTTACAGTTTTCAGTATTTATGTAATTTTGAGTGTTGAATATGCTGTTGCTATTGTTGCTTAAGCATACTTAATGCAGTAAAACACAACGTACAAGCTACATTCATCTGACATGTACAGTTCCACCAAAAAGAGAATAAAATTTGATTAATCTTCTGTAATAGTTTGTTTAAATGACTAAATGAAAAAAGGCAAAATCATCCAATGATAATAATAATAATTAGTATTAATGTATTTCCTCAGATATGTTCACACTGATCCAGCTGCAGTATGGCTCTGCTCATCCACATATTGGCCTGCAGCTTTGGAGTTGGCTCCTGGGTGGCTGTGAATGGACTGTGGGTGGAGCTGCCGCTCATTGTCAACACACTCCCCGAAGGCTGGGAGCTCCCCTCCTACTTGACAGTCATCATCCAGCTGGCCAATGTGGGGCCTTTGCTGGTCACCCTGATGCACAAACTGTACCCAGGGCGTCTTAAAGAGACTATTGTCATTTACTCCATCCTCTCCATCGGTGTCCTGTCCTGCATTCTGCTCGCCTTCTTCTGGGACAGAACTACAGTGTTTGCAGGAGCATCACACAGCACAGCCTTCTTCATCATAACCTTCTTCCTTTCTCTGGTGGATTGCACTTCCTCTGTTACTTTCTTGCCTTTTATGATGCAGCTTCCGGCAAAATACATCACGACATATTATATTGGAGAAGGGCTGAGTGGTTTCATTCCTGGTGTAGTTGCCCTAGCTCAGGGTGTAGGTATAGCCAAATGTGTCAACTCTTCTGATGCTGCAGGAAACAACACAGGGTCATTACATACAGAGTATCTTCCCCCGAACTTCTCCACTGAGGTGTTTTTCTTCATCCTAGGAGCCATGATGTGCATAAGCCTGGCTGCTTTTGTTGCACTGAAGAGACTTCCTCGGATATATGAACTTTCCACTGAGAACCTTGTGCAGGATACAGTGCTCTCTGTCAGCTCTGGTCTTGACCACCCAGGGACTGAGACCGATGGAGGGCGTGTGAGAAACAATGGTGAGATGCCTGACCAGGGCCGGCATATGGTGTCAAAGCACTCCGCGTACCAGCTGACCTTCATTTACTTTCTGGTGGTGTGGGTTAATGCTGCAACCAACGGCCTGCTCCCCTCTGTGCAGACATACTCCTGTATGCCATACGGGAACTTGGCCTATCACCTCTCTGCAGCTCTGGCATCGGTGGCCAACCCACTGGCCTGTACGATTGCAATGTTTGTCCAGAACAGGTAAACATATTTTACTGAAGAGGTTTTCGATTTTTAAGTACGTCTTAAACCAATAATCAGGTGTCCTGATGAACACAAACAGATTTTACTTCCTCTGATTATCTGTTCTTCTTAATGTTTGCCCTGTGTGAGAGGTGAGGGATAACATCCACAGTTCTTGGCCCGTGCAAACATGTATTCCAAAGCTATCAGGCAGCCAAAGAGAATCTGGTTAGGGGGTTAGGGTTAGGGTTTTTTTTTTGTTCAAAAATCAAAGCTACGCGAGTTTAAGGCACTTCTGCAGTGACTTCATTTTTCAGACTGGGATGCTAAATGGAGACTGAGAGGAGGCACAAAGCCAGCCTCTGGGGCATGGAGTGTAAAATCTGTACTAAATCATGTAAATGTGAATCCATTTGCTATGGTGGGGAAATAGCAAATACATGCGTTTACTGAACACAATTGCCAAAAGAAACCAACTGTTCCTTTGTGATGTCATAAGACACTTTCCTGTTAATAAAACTGTCTCAACCTTAGACACGTCTTATTTAATATAACATAAAGGTTGTTTTGAACATCATCCTGATTAGAGTTTAAAAGGTTGATAAAGCAGCTTTTGTTTTAGAGAAGGGCACATGGTCACGACTCAACCTTCACCGGTCTCGTCCGGTTTCAAACCACCAAGTTGATGACGTTCAAAATGTTCAAGTTGAGGTTGCACAACACTGTGGGTGCGCCCTGCTCACACAACCCCACAGTTTGCTCACGGCTACCCACTGTGGGCCCGCATGGGCATGTTTGCATGGTATAACTCCAAATAATATGACTGCAGTACTACCATTCGACAACACCACAGGACTGAAAACAGCCACTTTATTAATCTTATTTTGATTCCTAAAGTCTTGGAAAAAGTTTTTCTCTCAAACTGTGGGGTGTGTCATTTTGGTGGGGTGCAGGGTCATGACAGGTGGGGTGCAATTAATCTTGGAGAAAAGTTATTCTGAACATCGGAAACAGGCAAGGCCTCGAAAGAATTCATCCTGCAAATATGAGGAAGGTTTGGTTACAAGAAGAAAACTCTTAAGATACTTATGGACATCTGGTTGTTATCAGCAAGTTATTATTATTATTTTTTTACTGTCACTCAAATACTTGGTTTACACACTAAGTCCATCAAATTATTCTTCTGCCTTTGGATTCCATGAAATGAGTTAAATGTTGCTGATAACAGACATCGTTTGTGTCCAGGTCGTTGGTCTTTCTGGGAATTCTGACAGTGGTGGGGACGGGATTTGGCAGCTATAACATGACAATGGCAGCTATGAGTCCCTGTCCTTTGCTTCGTGGGACTGCAGCGGGAGAGGCGATAATTGTGAGTGACCTAAACCCCTCCGTCACGAATGTCCTGAGTGTTGAACTCTGCTCACACATCACTTATGATAAGACATGTCTGAACTGTCAGTGTGAGATCCTGTTTAGTTTTTCAGGCACAAACACTGAAAATAATTATCATCCAGATGACCTGCTGAGCCCACGCTCTTGTTTTGCTCTCACCAGGTGCTCTCATGGCTCTTCTTCATTGGAACATTGTCTTATGTCAAAGTGATGGTGGGTGTCATCCTGAGAGACCAGAGCCACAGCGCTTTGGTCTGGTGTGGAACTGCGACACAGACGGGCTCACTAGTGGGCTCCATCATTATGTTCCCGCTGGTTAACGTCCATCAGCTCTTTAAATCAGGAGACTTCTGCAACACTGAGTGTCCTCTAACACCACCGAACTGAGGACAAGCTGGAGACTTTCGGGACATCTTGTGTTTAATCGAGACACAAAGATACAAATAATTGATGTTTAGAAGTGACACTGAGGCTGAAGAATGCAATGGGTGAGATTGAATGTGCTAGACTTGTTAGGTGAACAGGTGAACATACCAAGCACGTACTCAGTTCGTTGTCTATGCGTCACATAACTGAATGTGTTACATTAAGGTCTTTACACACCGGACGCGTAAATTTTGTGCGAATGTTTCGTGCGTCAAAAATATTTTTCGGACTCGCCTGTTCTTAAAACAACCGTTCACACCGAGACTGTAGCGTAAGAACAGTACAATTATACTGTTTTTCCTCAGAGACAGAGCTACAGCTGCTCCGGGTCTGCCGGCTCTGACATAATTTCTCTGCCTCCTCAGATGTGATCCCAACTCTGCCAACAAGAGCACAAACTGACCCACTGACATCCTGAAATATGCACGAAATGATGATGATGCCGCTTGGTCTCGGATTTTATCAAACAAATTTTTCCAAAAAGTGTGATTTGTAGTCTGGTGCGACTTCTGTTTTTTCTTCATTATGCATTTTTGGCTGCTGCGACTTATAGTCTGAAAAATACGGTAATTGTTCCGTATGGCTTTATCAGTCTCTCACACCATTTGACCCACTATTTTTTAGAACATTGTTTCATTTTATTGGGGTTTTCTGGCATTGGTTCATGCACAGCTCTCTTAAGGTCCTGCCAGAGCACTTTAATCAGGTTGAGGTCTGGGCTTTGACTGGGCATTGCTACACCTTTATTTTTTCTTTTTCAGCCATTCTCTTGTAGATTTGAAGGCGTATTTGGGATCATTGCCCTGTTGCATGACCCAGATTCAGCCAGACAGATGGCTTCGCATTTCACAGTTGAACTGCAAGGTGATCAGGTCCTGTGGTTGCAAAACAAGCCCAAATAATCACCCTTCCACCACATGCTGACATTTGGTATGAGGTGTTTGTCTGTTATGCAGTTTGTGGTTTATGCCAAACGTGGCGCTGACCATTACAGTCAAACATCTCCACTTTGATCTCGTCTGTCCAGAAGTCTTGGTTTTGTTGTGGTTTATTGCAACCTTAAGCTGTGGTGGTGCCATGTTCTTTTTTTCTTTTTTTTTAGATAAATAAGGCTTTCTCCTGGCAATCCTTCTAAATAAGCCATACTTGTGTTTGTTGTAAACTTTAATATTTAACATGCTAACTGAGGCCTGTAGAGTCTGAGATGTAGCTTGTTTTTTTTCTTCTTTGCAGTATCTGTGAGCATTACACAGTCTGACCTTGGGATAAATTTGCTGGGGCATCCACTCCTGGCAAGATTGTGACATTGTGTTAAAACACACCTGAACGCTCCAGACCAGCAAACTGCCAAAACATTTGCTTTTATAGAGGTGGTCACATATAATTAGCAGCACCTGGCTGCTACTCACATCTTAATTCCTGTGGAAACAGTATGGACGTGCTTAGTTTTTCACAGGACTGCATTTTTTTTTTTACATAACTGTAACCCTTCAACATACCACAAACCATCATATTTACAGTTCTTCTTTGAGCTGGCTAAACAAACATGTTATTAATGAGCTTCAGAGGTGATAAGATTGTATTCTGGTTTTGGACAGAACTGCTTTTACCTTTTTCTAGTAATGAAACTTGACACTATTTGACCACTAGATGGCACAAACACTCTTTTAAGATATGTCCGTTCACAAGCTGCAGGCACCCAGTGACCACAAATCCTTCCACATGAAATACAGTTTACTGGGTGCATGAAACAATAAAAGGGGTTAAAATAGATTGAAGGTTCATATTTATGCAGCTATTACGTGAGTTGTTTTGCTTTTAAAATCACTCATGTATAAAATGAGAAACTCATAAAAACAGGTGGTTGATGCATTTTATAATTTGTGGAAATGATGGATAGAGTGGCAGGACATGGACGTCTACCTATAACATCACACTACCAGTGACAGCCCAAAATAATCAACAGGATGTTCTGGTGCAGCACAAACACAGTCTTGGACATTGTAAACAATGTAAGTCCTGCAGAAAATATTAAATAGTTCAGGTTATATTGTGCTGCTTTTATCATACTAGACAAGTGAAGAGGATTTAATCAAGATCTTTGAAGAACTGCAATTCTGGGCCCTGATACTTAAATATTTCCATTTTATCCTACGTCAGACTTTTACTGAACCATATCAGAGAGAAAATATGATACTTTTTACTCTATTATATCTACTTGACAAGTTACTTTAGAGATTAGAAACAAAACAAAAAATTCAAAATATGATAGAATTTTTAAATCAAACCAATGAATCTCACCCAATTGACTTGTGGCCACTTTAAATACTTTAGGTAAGTAAGGTTAGGTCAAAACCCAGTGACTTCCCCTCAAAGAACTTCAGATGGTTTCATTTAGATAGTGGAACTGAAATGATTAAAGCCGATAACATATTTGTGGAGCTGCATTGTTTCCTTCCCTTCTCTCCAGTTAATCATCTCACCTTCCCTCACATTTATCTTGTGACTCACCAGCAGGGCCTGACCCTTAGGTTGGACTAATGTACCTAAACATTTAATATAATAAGACGAACTTGCTCCATTTGGACAAGCTAAAACTGTAAAATGCTGCTTGCATGCTCTTGCATCAGTAGTAAAACATAATGACACATAACACTATGAGTCACAGGGGCTATTTTTAATTTCGCTATTAAGTAGGATTTTGAATGCAGGACTTCCATTGGTAGTGGGGCATTTTGCATTGATTTATTAGTGCTTTAAAAATCCCTCAGAGGTAATGTGTTTGTTTTGAGTTGTCGGTCAATGTTACTGAAAAGGTTATGGATGTATTGACTAACTTGATTAACTTGATTAACCTTGGATCCATATTTGGATTCAGTTTTAGATCCAGGCATTTTTGGAAGCATTCATTGAGAGATGGGGCAAAATTTGACATTTTGCATGATATCAATTTAAAATGAGATAAATTGGGAGATGTCCTCTAGAAAATAAGAGTCCCTGGATCCAGATCCAAACATCCCTCTGGATCCAGGGACTATTCATGTGTGGGATGGAGAGAATTTTCACTAGCGGTCTAGCAACTGTTATTGTCCACTTAGATTTTATACATATGACTGTATGAATCTTACAACATAACCTTTCAAGCACAGAGATGCTCTCCATTGATAATCAACTCGTCTTTAGAGGGAAGTTAACAGCTACTGTATGAGAAAGCAGACACACAATGATCCCATTATTCCTATCAAAGATGCTGGTGCACATCCTACAAGTAGCATGGATGGACGCTGGTCATCGATGGGAACCAGAGAATGGTTTCCCTTCAGCAGCTGTTCCTGCTCTCTGCCCCCCGTGCCCTTCAGAAGGAAAGCGAGAGGTTCCCTGGCCTCGGTCTGCATTGGAAGACAGGGAGGAGGAGGAGGGCTCTAATTGCTGATGCTCAGCGGGGGCCGATGGCTGTTGCTCCTGCCGCTGGTCACTTGGGAGCTTCCCTGACCCCGACACTGAGTAAAAACAAAAAGATAAGGAAGGGAAAATGGGGCCACAATTAGCCCTACATAGCCTCCAGGGCCCAGGATCAGTGGAGGAGAAGCACAGATGGGACTTTCTCACTTGGATTTGCTGAATCTACATTGCAGTACGTGTAAGCTGTGCAGAAATCACTGCAGTCAGTTGCTGATGCAGATTTGGAGGATGGTTTTGTATGAAATCTTAATCACATCAAACAGTGCAAGGTTTATTATTTTTGTGTTGAAATAAAAAAAAAATTGAGCATGATTACAAAGTAGAAGTGTTCACCTGAAGACTGTGTGTGAACGCTGTTCTAGTGTTGCTAATGTGACCTTGAATGCTTGTATGTAATCAAGAGGATTTTCTCTACGCTTCATTAGCTAAATTCCTTGATTGGCTCTGGGCTTTTGTGTCAAGACAAAACAAAGCAGCAAAAAGAAGTGTATCATTTTCCTGCGAGTGTCAGATGGTCCCATCGCTCCTCCAGCTGGTCAGGAGGGGCTCTGGCCACCTGGATGCTGTGTCCCGGTCCTGTGAGATCCTGCAGTCTCCTCTGCCGTGTGAAGACTCCACTTACTACGCAACCGAGAAGTCCATCTGCTCAGGTCGACACCTCCCAAAGAGCCCCCTCCTCCTCACCACCACGACCGCCACAGCACCCCCTCGGCTCTTCTCCCTCCCTCCCTCCAGCCAGCCACTGTGCCTCTCAACTAAATGAGCAGTGTGTCAAATGGAAGGAGGGTTTACCCTTCCTTTAACTGGATAAGAGAATGAATTCACAGCAACACGATGCAATGAATGGATGGACCCACCTGCACTTTTGCAGCGTGGCTGCTGAATCGACAGATATGTCACCTGTATCTGACTTTGCACGTGCTTTTCTTCAGGGTTCGCTGAAAAGCATGTTAGCCTCTCCAACAAGACCCAATGTGGAAGCACGGCCACACAGAAAGAATGTAACCTGCTTCTTTTTTTTTTTTTAGGTCAAGAATAACAAAAACAGCACTCGGAAAGTGCGGAAATTTGCTCGGGTGTACCCGGGGCTGACAGATTTTGGCAGCTGACGTTCAGGTGAACAGCTTGTGGGCAAACCAATTGCTGATGCATGCAGACAAGCACGGCTCTGACAGCATCTCACAGCCTCTCCCCCATCAATTTCCACACACTCTGTTTAATAAATGCTGTCCATTTATTTGAAATTGGATGTGACAGCCCTATGTCATTTCACTATAGTGTCTCAGAGCAGACAGTGATGCGTGCGGGCCCACTCCTCGTTTTCTATCAGCAGGTATTGATGTTGCTTTAATGAAGTGCCTAGCACTCCACCCTAGGAAGAGACAAGTCTGTCAGCATATGTAAATGCTTCCTGCCTGTCATTGTTGTGGAAGGTTCAGCATAGGTCAGCATAGATTCCCCCTCTGGGAACCCTTTGTTCTGGGGCCTGACGGTGCCACATGAGGGGACCAATTACAGTGCTGCACAGCAGGACGGGGGTGCAAACTTGTTACCCTGCTGTAGTGAGCTAATTATTACCTCCACACTGTGGGTAGTATAGAGCTAGTGCATCATGCATGGATAACAAAAGCAGTCTTGCTTCTGTGCGTGCAGCTTTTAAATGAATGATTTACACTTCCTCTATATGATAAGGCATTTCTCTTCTGTGCATGAGTTTGTATTGAAAGCACCATCATCACATTTTGGGAAAAGGTCATCCTAATTTTCCAGCCATAAATAGCAAGTGAACTACTTAATTCCCAGCGGAGGGTCTTTGCATTGTCAATGCAAAGGCAATTTACAGGCTACAGTCTGCCAACCACATAACTTTGATTTGGTGTCAAGAAATGATTTATGAAAATGCATCCTGCTCGCTCTGTCCCGAGCGAGACCCGGCTGGACCCAGAGTGTTGACACAAAGCCCATATAGCAGAGCAAACACACTTGCTGAATTATCATTCATATCATAACATCTCAATGGGCTCTGGTTCCCGGTTCCTGATGAGATACTGGCAGTCTGTTTCTCATTAAGGAGTGCAAGCGATATGCCAGGTTTTTGCCGAGCAACAAAATATTTCAGCTGACATGCAAAATAACACTTTATCCCAGTGCCAGTGGCTGCAAATGTAAGTCAGGTATTTGATGGAAAGTGACAATGAGTTGGTCATCCTAAATGCATAAACACACCTGGGCTGTAAGCACATAATCATAAGTGTTTGGGAGGGTAACATCGGGGGTATATTTTAGGACAAAATACCCCAAAACACCTCTCGATTCATGTAGATGCCCTCCTCGTCTTGCCATTAGCTCTCTCCCCTTACATCCAACCCATTCATCTCCTTCTCCCCACCCCCAGTGGCCAGTCGAGCCCAGCTGCTAGGGGCTACCAGTCCCCCTTCGTGTGTGGGGCCAGTCAAGTGGAAAATGGCTGCTACTGAGAGAGCCCACTTTAGAGAGCCATCATCCTTTGAAGGGGCATGATGGCCTTTGACAGCCACAGTGTTAACACGGAGCCCACATGAACACAGCACTGCTATTATCGTGTTTACTAAAGCAAAAGGAGAGGAGAGGGGATCAAGGGGAG
>VOQJ01014975.1:2917-13446 GCA_015052665.1 Apistogramma diplotaenia
CCCCCCACCCGAAAAACTAAAAACAAATAAAAAAAAAAAAAAAAACTTGCATCAGTGCAACTGTTCACATTAGTAAAATGCCTCTGAGAGCTGCTGACATGATGACATTTCCAGGATTTGCTCATAAAACTGTGCTGAAAACACTGACAGCACTTATGCAAGTGCTCAATCGCAGCACTTCTGACAGACTCGAACAGCCGCGGCTGAGCCATATGAGCTCTGAGTGGACAAACAACACTCCCATCAAGGCCTGTCGTCTCACACAAGTGTCAATAAAGGGATAAAAAGCAGCACTTGTGAAAATGGGGCTGTTTTTCTTGCGAGTGAGGACTGATGCTTGCAAACCCAAATTCACACAAGAGCAGGTGTTAAAATTCTTTGCAACCCCTAAAAGAAAAAAACTTTTAAAATAAGTGAATAAAACTCTCAAATGTTTTTTTCTGACATCACTTTCTTGCGTCAGGGGGTCTCAGAAAACAACAACTGCACAGAGTTCCTCCACCGAGCGTTAAGAGTCGATAAAGTGACCGAAGAGGAGGGGGGAAGAGTTACAAAACACAACAGGTGTCACCAGTATTTAGGAGCCACAAGCCCCCCCCCCTCCCAGATGCTCTTCTTGTAGTCTTTAAATACACCCCACCCCTCAAAAAGAGATCCAGAGCCCTGAACTTAGGTGCCACAGGGATGATTTGGGACTGTGACGTAAGAGCCAGGAGTTCACCCTCCTGTACCCTAAACACACCTCTAACAGGCCAGCTGAACCCTCCTGCCCTGGTGACTCACCTTTGACCTCCCCATAATGACTATAAACAACTACTATACCTCTAACGCGCTGGTTCATCTAACATCTTTGAGTCCATAAAACCTTTTCCACAACAATTTATATTTTGGGCACAATTTCACTTAAAAAAAAAAAGAAAGAAGTGAACCCCCCCCCCCCAAACTAATACAGGAAAAACCTGGATAAAACAGTTATTAACTGAATTTGAATAAAACTACAAAAGCACCATATAAAGCTCAACTTCTGACCTCATGTTTGGAGCCACCATACAAATATATAAAAAAATAAAGAATAAGAATTAAATGTCTCCTCACTGAATATCAGACAGGGTCAGACAAACATTGCCTGAGAACATTAAAAAAAGCAACCCATCAGTGATAGTGAACGAGCAGTTTTTCTGAACATGAGTTTATCAGCCTTCCCTTCCACTGTTTCTGTGTGAAGGATTAACAGGCTAATACCCAGAGACCCTGCTGACAACAAGGCCAGCGCGGGCCTCCGATGCAACGCCGGTGTGTCCCAGCCCGTGGATTTATGCGTGTGTTTAGAGGATAAAAAGGGACTAGGACACCTCTCCTAGTCAGTGAGTATGTGTTTGAATGCGTGTGCCAGGTGCCAGATGCCAGTGAGATATACTGAAAGCACAAGGGATTTTAACAGGTGAGAGAACAGGTGGAGAACGACAACAGGCCTCCACCCACCAACACACGGAGAACAGTGGTAACACTTTAAAGATTTAAGGATGAGTTTTGTATGAACAGGACATGTTGGATAAGCAGCAGCATCATCATCATCATCATCTGCTGCATTTTGATGGGATTCAGAGCGCGTTTATGAAAAAGCGCCTCACAGTGATTGGCAGCCGCTTCCGAATCAGGTGCTCTGCTTATTTTCGGTCCATGTCTGAACACCACCCAGGGGACAGGACGGCTAACCTGGTTTAGTCAATCACTCGCTCTGACACAACCATCTGTCTGAGTTGTCATATTAATTGCTTCGATTCGGCGCGGAGGGGGAGGAAACATTGTGTCCTGCCCGGCTCCATTATGCCGCCTCACATTGTGTCCTGCTGCTGCGTGGCTGCAGGTTGCTGCACTACCAGAACGACGATGCCAACCGAAAATGCCAGCCAGAATTTAACAGCGTGCCTGTGTGAGCGTGCGCGACGCGAACTGCGATTTGTGTGTCGCTTTTTCAGAGGCACTGCTGGCAGGACCACAGATGCACATCTATCAAAATCTTGGATCGATGTGAGGAGACCAAAGGAAAGAAAGGACAGGGAAGCGAAGGCAATCATTCAGAGGGCACAGATAGAAAATCCTTGGCATTTTGTTTTCCTGTGTTGGAGGTCATTTCAGTTCACAGTGGAACACCTTCAGGGACAGATGATCTGAGACGGTTTGGGAGTTTTTGTGATTCATGATTTCATACAGGCTCGTCTGTCATGAAGTGTTATTGACAGCAATCATCGTTATCAACAGATTCTGCTGCCAGTTTGAATAACCAGATCAAATGAGTGATGGTAGAGTTAACCAGAAGAAGAAAGTCACACAGAAATGGAGGCGCAGGGGGAACCTGATGAGAGAGGTGATAAATTCAACAGACAGAAAAACTTTACAACAATAATGACCCGCACAGAGGGGAACCTCAGTGAGGTAAATGCACCCAGAGCAGAACTGCCTCTTTTGGCCTTTTAAGAGACACTTTTCCCCTCAGTGAGAGACTGCAAATATATTTGCAGTGTTAATGTGGGAGTATGATCATTGATGCTCCTGGTGTGAAAACTGCACTCTTACTGGAAGTCAGCAGGCATGACTACTTTAATAATAGTTTAATTTAAGACCTCAGTGAGGACCTTCCTAATTAGCTCTGAATTGTTAATTTCAAGTCATATTTAAAACAGAATGATGATGGTTTTGTAAATGATGGTTCCATTCAGAAAACTGAGTATTGGGCGCCAGGGTGGCTCAGGGCGTGAGCAGGTGACCATACATGCCGCGTGGCGGTGCGGGCGGCGCAGGTTCGATTCCCGACCTGTCGCCCTTTCCCGTGTGTCTTCCCGTCTCTCTCGTCCTACTTTCCTGTCTCTCTCCACTTACAGAACTATCAATAAAGCCATGAAAAGGCCAAAAATATATATATCTTTAAGAAAACTGAGTATAATACACAACAAAGAAGCGTGTGTTAGCGTGTGGCTGATGCTTCTCGGGTGATGTCCAGTCAAAAACAAACAAAACGATGGTGGTGGTCAAAATGATAAACTCAAAGCTTTAAAACTGGAGTCCACACATGGCTCACGGCGGCTAGCAGGGATGTAGCACTACATGAGCACAATGCTATTCGTTTCTGTTTTTTCTCTTTTACTTTTATTAGACAGCACAGTGAAGAGAGACAGGAATACAGGGCGAGAGGGGGCCGGGAAAACACACATCAAGAGGCCCTCGGCTGGAATCAAACCCCAGGCTGCAGCCTGGGGGCACAAAGGTCGCCTGCTCAACCTGCGAACCAATCCGGTGCAGAAGTGCACGATTCGTGATCCCAACACAAAAGGATTATCCCCCAATATTATTTATCAATTCATTCTAAATCACTAACATGGCAACAAACTGTTGACATGGTAACTAATTAGCTTCCTAATGTTATAAGGTGTAGGTTATGCATTTATACAACACAGGAATCTCACCAGAACCAGTACTTACGGTACCACTTGATACCAAAAAAATTCTGAAAATGCAGCTGTTTGATTTTCTTTGGTACTGTATGCAGGGTGTGCACAGAGGCTGTTCTTCTGCAGCTGAAGCAGGCAGCATTTCAGCTGCACACATTCCAGTCTATGCTTACCATTTAGTTTGAGACAGCCGTCACTGCCGATGTGAAGTCGAATTCGTTCCATAGGCTGAAGTGTTTGCAGTGGGTGCCACTGAATGTTGACGCATTCAGTCTGTGTCTTGCTAACAAAATTCAATGTTGACATTTTAAATGAACGATCTGCCACCATGTCAGTGTTTCGAAACCCCATTTTAAATGAGAGGTTTGTGTTTAAGTACACGGGACGATCATTTTTGTTTTGGTATCGAAAATCGTGCAAGTCTACTGGTACTGAATGCTACAGTTTTCTGGTATAACCCTAATACAACGTTAGCGGCTGCAAGCCTTTGAACCTGTGGAACAAACTTGATTTTAGCAATGGAGGTTGTCTCAAGCAAAGCAAAGCAGGTGATGTGCATTTAAGAATAGCATGAAGTACTTATGCACCAATTCGTACTGTCTGTCTTAACAACAAAATGGGGCGGAGCTACAACCGTCTTCCACGTGTAGTTTTTGCTGTGCCATGTGCAGTTTCTCCTTCAGTTGTGGGTGTCCTCCTTCAGCATGTAAAGATAGACAAGAACCTGAGCTGGAGGGTTGAAAGGAAGGATTACAGCTCTGGTACATATGCTGCCTACAGTTTCTGGCATCATCCTTAATGGCTCCATCCATCTTCTATATACAGTCTATGTCATTGGCTCCAAACTGCTAACGAGTCAAAGATTACAAAATGTAATCAAATGATTGATTTTATGAAAGCCATCCAATGTTTCAACTAAAACTATAATCTCACAAAAGGACGTCAGGACTTTGGTCTCCATTCCTGGTGTTTCTGTGTAAAGTTTCATGCCAGATTATACAATAACCAGCCAACAGTCTTGCAAAGCTCTGCCTGTATGTGGAAACCAGCTGTAATTTTGTCATTTCTGATACACCGCTTCATTTAATTGCTTGAAAAACTACCCATCAAAGTCAAAAGATATTGTTCATGGTGCTGTTACTTTAAATTGTCAGCTGGGGTGTCTGTAATAACCCTTATTTTCTGCTGGCACTGCAGCGCGCACACACACACACACACACACACAAAATCCTTATCTTGCATTGTTCGCTCTAACACAGCTTTCAGCCCCTTTCTTGTTACATGAGTGAGCAGATGAATTGACTCCGTGATTGATGGTGGAGAATAAAGGTGAGTGTACAGGTTCACGGTTGGCGGCAGCAGCATGTCGACTCTTTTGTCGTTTAATGAGCTCTGGACTTGAAAACTGACGGTGGGGGAGATAAATTGGTGTAAGTGGTTGCAGAGGATTTATGACAGTGCGCCTGTGACTGAGGATGGGTGGTGGTGGTGGTGGTGGGGGAGGGTGTCAGTGTGTGAGTGTGTGTGTTGGGGAAGGTGGGGGGGTTGTTTCTAATTTCAGCAGGCAGGTCCTTTCTCTGTAATAAGAGGCAAAACTCTCAAGGCAGATCTGGGGTCAGCTAATTCCATCTTAATGGAAACCTCAACCATGAAAACCAATGTGTGAAACTGATCCAAAGCTGCCTCCAGTGCCACGTAACCCAGCTACATTTCTCCGCATTCATTTAGCCAAAAGAGCAAATCACAGGTGACCTTGTGATTTCGACTTCAGCCTCCACTGGAGGACCACAAAAAGGCTATTAAATGCTCAGGTCAGATGATCGCACAACTCTGGTTTCATTTTGTTATTTGTGGGCTGTGAATCTAAAGCGAGGCCAGAACGAGCACACACGACGGCTGCTTTGTCACTCCTTAGAGAGCTGCCGGCAATAGCATCAAACAGCCCAGACTCAGAGTGTTCGAGCTGCTCAGTGACCAATGACATAAAGTGATACAAAGCACCCCCTGTCTCACATCTGTTTCAAAACATTCCCACTCATGCTAAGAAATGAGGTAAAATACACAAAAATAAAAATGAAGTTTCTTTTCAGTTATTCCTTCATAATCTTCCTGTTATATGAGCTGCTAGATCTGTAATATTGTTTCCAAAGCTGGAACCAATAAGAAAGGCTATGCCCACCTGTTTCAACTCTCCCAGAAGTCATTTTGCATTATTTTGTCCCACTTTGAAGAACCTTAAATTCTGAAATCTGACATGAACATAGAACCTGGAGGTTTTTGGCAGTGTGTCACTGCACATATTATAACCTATAAGCACATATTAACACCTAATAACACACACTCACATCTAAAGTAAAATACATAGATTTGCCAGTGTTGGATAAAGTAAGTAATTATGGCATTCTGCTGTGGTTTTGGTATTTTAAATTGGAGCTGCCTTGGCAGAATAGCAGGCAGCTTTTTAAGCCATTATGAAGCTCATAATGATATCCCTGTGACCTCAGTCCCATCAGAAGGCAGAGTTTCATCTCATCCTCTGCAACCTATAAATATCTAGTGCATGCAGCAAGCACTCAGCCCCGACATTATGAGCTTAGCTCACTTTTTTATAAAGGCAGGTTCAGGTGTCTCATTTGTCTCATTACTACATGAAAACTGAAGAGCATAAACAGAGCCTGGACCCGAGGTGACACGTTGCAGGTGTTTGGCCATCTGTCCTCTATGTGCATTCAGTTACTGAGGGCACAGGCTTGGCAGGCTTTGTTGTCGTCTCCCTTCTCGTGCAGCGTTTCTCCGTTTCCAACACCAGGAATGAGCCTGAGGAGTAACGGCAGCTGAAACCGGGAGGCGTGAAACTCAGGCGTACCTGCATGTTTGTTTGGGCACAAAACTGCACAGTTTTCAGGAACTATTTGAAAGCTTTTTTTCCATTTACAGACTAACTGCTGTGATTAGATTAAGATGGCGGCTCTCGCGGGCCATCAATCACCATTTCTTCTTTCGCTGTGTGGAGTCTGACTGCGCCACGCTCGTATCATGTGTCTGCTTCTGCCATTACAACACGCCACAAGAGCACAAGAACATGCCTGCGATCCCATCCTCACAAGAACTCACTCGCAAAATATACAGTTATGCAAAAAAACGAAGAAAAATACAATGTAATACCATGAAGACGATGTCTCAAACACACACACACACACACACGAGAGAGACTCCTCGGCCATTCCTCCAGCCTCCTTGGGCTCCTGCACTGAAGCAGTTTATAGACGCCTCCCTACATGGACACAGCTTCTGGAATAGAAACTGCTATTTGATCTGCCTGCAGGCTCTCTCACCTCTCCACTTACGTTGAACTCTCATACAGATGCTCCCTACATGTAACGTACAAAACAGATCCAGCGAGCTGTGAGAGTGAACGCCATTATTTTTGAGTGCTTCTTCTTCACTCGCCTGTTTTCACTCTGTGTTCCGCTCTGCGTTTAATCGTTACTTATTATTCATCATCTCTTCCACAGCATGTCTTTAGTCCCGTCTCTCCCTCCTCGGCCTCAGCCGGTCGCGGCAGATGGCTGCCTCTCCGTGAGCCTGGTTCTGCCGGAGGAAGGTGAAAGGGAGTTTTTCCTCCCCACTCTTGCCAAGCGCTTGCTCATAGGAGGTTGAAGGATTGTTGGGGTTTTCTCATAATTATTGTAGGGCCTTTGACTTACAATGTAAAGCACCTTGAGGTAACTGTTGTGATTTAGTGCTGTATAAATAAAATTGAATTGAAACCGAATTGAATTTGGGAGCAAAAACTGAAAAGCTTACAGGGCAGCTTTGCTGTTTTACACAGTGTCTTACTAAGAGATCAAAGGTTTTCTAAACACAGACTGCTGTGAGGCTGAACAAAGGGATTCATCAAGATTAAGTGTTGGAGAAGCAGCAAATCTGTTTCTGTGGACCCAGACAGCATCTTGGATGCAAGCACCGAAACATCTTCTTTTACCTCCTGAAACAGTGCCTGCTCTACTGGTTTGGGGAATTAAAGCACATTAATCGGCTCACATTAATGGTGCAACTGTTGCTTTGCATAGATCACGTGACCCTGACAGAGTGAATTATGGGAGGGGACTGTAAGATGCCTCTTCTCCCAGATGCATCTTGGAATTGGGTACAGAAGAGCAGGCAGTGGGCAGAGATCAGTAAAGGGGGTCTAATGAGGCAAATGATAAATTAGTTCTGCAATAAAGATGCAAATGATGATGGAGTGGAGCAGAAGAGGTCTCTATAAAGTCTCCCCTCTACGTTCTGTCTTACGTGGTAATAAACAGGGCAAATGCATCATCAATGACACTGTGACTTGTGTCGTCTTTCTTTAGACTTAACTCAGTGCACTTTAAAAATACTGACGCTTAACTGTGGAAATCAGGGTAACAGACCATATCCATGCCCCCAAAGCATTAAAAAGTTGGAGAGCAGCTTTTATGTGGTCCTGTTCTACAAAAAATATCTACAAGTTGCTAAAACCTGAGGAGGTCCAGTGCTTTAGTGCCGTCGCTGAGCATCTGTTGTGCCATCGATGACCCCGTCTGCCTGCCACGCTGGCCGTCACTGGTTAAAGTGTAATAAAATGAGATTAGACAAGAAGAGATTGGATTATTCAGCCTGCTAAGATCTCTCCTCACCCACACAGAGGGACTGTACATTAGGCTGAGTGGGTCCATATCATATTACCGAATCTAACTTTATAACACTTGAATCTGACGATGGACACTCTTTGGGCCACTTCATTTTTACACTGTGAAACTAAATGTAACGCAACGGAAAAGTTTCACTCCGAATCTTTAAAGACTGTAAAAAGTGAAACTAACAGTTCAATGAACCAGGATTTCTTTGAATCTTGGAAACAGAGTTCATAATTATGTTGAAGACCACGTAATGTGACATGAGTGGACCAACTCAATGCTACTGGATGACAAAGAAATACTGTACCTTACAAAAAAGAGGGAGGACGTTTGCACCGTTAGGCTTCAGCATTAAGTCACTGAATTCTGAACCGTGTGCAGATTTACGTTCCCCCCCCCCAACATGTTGTGACTTTCTGTATGATTCTGTATGACACTATTTTTTTTATATAAGAAAGGTTTTTTCCCCCTTTTCTCCCCCAATTATGTTTTGGTCCACATGCTGAAATGTATTTTCTGCTTGTTTTGACCTTGTATCCACATGCAAACTCAGCTTGCAGGATGAGTACATGACGTGCTGTGTTGACAGGAGTGGATGGGCAGAAACCGAGACTTGTGGAAATGACACGGATCCCCACGTCTGACTCCTGACTGGGTCTCATCATTCACTGCGTGTCTTTCCCTGATTCTTCACAACCTCCCAACTGTCAGCTTCCTTTCCTTCACACCAGCAAGCACAAGCACAACAGCCCCACCGATACAGACTACAGATTTCTGGAGAGTAGAAAAAAAATCTAGTGTCATTAAAGCTGACAATATTCTATAGATTTATATTAATATACAGCTGAGCTTGGCTCCACTGTTATCTGCGATGGCTCAAAGTGGACGATAATATCGTCTAAATATCGACCCGATATCGGGGCAGCTGTACAGAAACAGTTTTGTGAGGCCACTTAGAAACTAAGCTATGCAATTTAAAACATGTATTACAACACTGCATCACAGTGGGTAAAAACACAGGATGACTTTTTATACTTTTTACCTTAAACATTACCAAGAGCCCAACATCTTGTGTGTTTATCTACACTGAGCATTTATTGCTAACAGGTCAGCTAAGCACAAGGTTGCTGATAACCCAACATAATGGATATTTTTAGGTTATTGCTAACATAAGCGTCACTAGGCAGCTTCACTTATCTAGCAGCTGAACTCTTTAACAATGTGAAACAGAAGATGACTGGGGTCATAGCGCCGGATTTATTTTTTAACATATTGGCATTTTCTACAAGCGTGCACTGTACAGGAGCATGGACCCATCATCTTCTACATGTGGTCTTGGGAGCGCAGTCTTCTGCAGATCTCTGCAGTGAGAGTAAATCTTTAAACAGATATCGATTGCGCCCACAGCAATCACTACTTTTCGCGGATGTAGTGGAGCTGGACCTCTCCGGGCTGTCAGCCCATCATCTGTTTGAGGCACACATCAATAAGCTCCGAAAGCTCACGAAAAAGAACTTCTGGTCTTAAGTGGACTGGTTTCCTCACCGCTTGGATCAGGCCCACAAACCGGCCCTCCTTGTTTCCAGGATTACAGTTGCTTTGAGGAAAGCAGCTTGCCAAGATGAGATGCAGCCAAATCTCATCACTCCGGCCTCTCATATCTCATATTTCCTTCCGACAGCTTTCCCTAGATGCAATATCTAACACAATTTTTGCCAGCTCCGATTAGATCACATCCCTTGTCCAAATCAAGTCATGAATCACTTAGTTATCAAAGTAGGAGAGATGCTCTATGATAAATATAAACCAGCATCAGCATGGACAGTTCAGACACACACACACACACACCTGAACACACACCATTTCTAATGTCCGGTATCAGATTCGGCATCACTGTGTGTTGACAAACAGTTTACTACCACACCAAGTGGTGAGCAGCTTTTTCCAGTGAAATTTCAAGGATAGAGGAGGCAACAGGTGCTACGAGGCTTCCCTTTCATATTCATAGCGCTGCGAAATGAAGCGCTGGCTATATTTATGGGCTGATATCAGCTCCTTAAGCTAGATTCTACATGCCGAGAAGAGCAGCGGCGTACCATGACCGGCTCCCCGGGGAGGATGAGGGGTGAGGACTGAAGGCTTGCTTGGCTGCGGAGGCTTTATTTTATTCATTATTTATTTATCGTATTATTTTATGACCCAACATTTAAAAGGCTGGCAAAGTAAAAAGTTAAGTCACCTAATCGACAAAATATTTCAAATACGGTGGTGAGGAAAGTGTTTGGCACACGAGGAGAAAAGACAGAGCGATAAAGAGAAAGTAAGAGATGAAGGTGGTGTTGGGGTGGGGGGGGTTGGGGGGGGGGCAAACAAGTTAAAAAGTATTTTTAGGAAGATGTTTATTTGTAGGTCTGTG
>VOQJ01014976.1:0-18481 GCA_015052665.1 Apistogramma diplotaenia
ATAAAGCTAACCGTTATTTATGCAAACGTTTCCACTAGGTTTATTATCACTACAACTAACCAATTTCCTGACAAGCTTTTGTTTTAAAAAATTATTTCGAAATACTTACCCGGAAGTGAGGTGTTTTACTCTTAGCGCTATGACATAGGTTTACAAACTGCAAAAGCGCGAGCTCCTGAGAGGGCGGTGACAGTAAACACGTTCAGTGTGCGGACCTTGACTGACTCCAGCATCCATGTATCCATCTGTCTTCTACCCATCCACATGGCCCATAGGGTAAGTAGCGTGGCATTGTGGGATACTCCCTCGTCCTCCTCTCTGCAGCATCATCAGTGAGAAAGTAGGCCAGAGGGTAAGCATACATGCATCAGCACATGCACACTCTCAGTATCTCTCTCTCTCAAAGTCTAATCACACACACAGAGTCCATATGCTCTCCTCAGAGATTCTGAATGTCAGAACTGCCATCATGTCAACATGCTGCCTTTCCCCTTTCATCGTGCTACTTTGCTTCCTACAGTTTGCTGTCGATCTCCCTGTGAAACATCAGGTCACATCTGTCCTTTTTCACTCCACTGGACCAGACCATCAGGGAAATTTTTCCCGACCTTATAAAATGTTTTTTTTAAGTCTGCAGGGGAAAACCTGCCTGCATTCCTTCAAATTACTCAGTCTATATACATGTGATCACTCCAGTTGATAGTGTTAGCGTTAACTTGGTTGCGTGTGCTAAGATAAAGACATGCGCCACTTTATTAGGCACACACGTATACTCCAATTCCATCCAGTGCAGCAAATAAACATCTGCCGTTTGTCCTTAACCTCATAATGATGATCTTTTTTTCATTTTGAACTTTAATTGATGAATTGTGCCACTAAAATTTGTGCAAACTTGAATAAATAGACATTTTATTTCAATTTTTTTTAATCAGTCACACTTGGAATTTTTACTTTGAATGACAGCAGGAGGTCTGAGGAAGAAAGGAGTAGATGAACTAACAGGAAATATTAAAAACAAAAAAAACTGTTGATTTCAGGCAGCACTGGTTTCCACCAGCAGCTTCTTTCATAGACTGCTAATAACTGAGATGCAATGTATATGATTGCACAGTATAATCTGACCAACTAAACACAATCCAAAATTAAACCGAATACATATTTTCATATTTCAGCCCCTCCTTAACTGCAATTTAGTGCCATCTGAAACTTTTAAAAGATGCTCGTGACCCGTCGGGCCTTATGTTCAGGCCCAAAAATGACCTGTTCTTAACCACTTTCCCTTGACATCGATAGAAAAACGTCATCAAATCAAGGAAAGATGTGATGGAGAATTCATCAGGCTTTAGGTGAAAAAATAACTGCACTGCTCAGAGAGTCTGACTGAATTTCTTTTAGGCTCCTCAGTAGTGCAACAGAAGATCCATCCATCCTCTGCCACTTATCCTTTTGTCAGGGTCATAGGGGACTTGAGCCTATCACAGCTGGCATAGGGCAAGAGGCAGGGTACACCGTGTACAGGTCGCCAGCCTAACACAAAAAGACAGACTATCATCCACAGCTATGGATCACCAGTTAACCTAACACCAGTAACAGCATGTCTTTTGACTGTGGTAGGAAACCTGCAACATGCAAACTCCACACAGAAAGGCCCAGGCCAAGGTGGATTCAAACACAGACCTGGATTTTTGGCAACAGAGTCGCCGTTCAAGCAGAGCTCTTGGTTGATAAATGAGAAACTACAAAAATGACTTGCTTACCGATCGGGTTTCTGTCAGCAGTGAGTCTGCCTCTCTGGACTGTGTCTGTCTGATTTCCACGGAAATCCCCAGAAGAAGTGAAGGCTGCTGTGTGAAATGCATCCATCAGTACTGCAGCCAACTTCAAAGCTGAAATAGAAGATGATGAGCTCTGGTTTTAGGCTTTTTTCTTTGGGCTGTAATTCTGTGCTAAATCCAGTCAGGGTGGTGAGGTGTCTCATTTTCAGCTGTCAAATCTGTCAGTCTGCAGTTCTACAGCTGATAATGACCTCCATCAGAACTATATGATAGGATGGCAACATATTCAGCTACTTTGGACATTTTAGCATGTATAACATGACTGTGACTCAGTAACTACATTTTGACCAAGCTGCAACTTCCAGGGCTGAAAAATGGAGGCTGAAGTGCCAATAACTGCAATTCCTCACGTGGCCACTTGAGGCCAACTCAAAAAGTGAGTCATTTCCCATAAACTCCCATGTTAAAATCCCCATCTTTAGAGTATCAAAAACATATCTATTGCCTTCTACAAAAAATGCTCCTTCACTGGGGTGCAGTGCTGTTGATGCTAGTTACTCAGCAATAATTATCATGCAGTCATATCTATTTGTTGCACCCATACATTTTATGGAGGAATTCATGTGCATGCAGTCAGTGGTTTTGACGCACTGTTTTAAACATACACCCAGCAAATACTTATAAGAATTATAAGTTAACACCTGCAAGCGAAATAACTCAACTGAGCCATCTGGACATTTGCCACTTGTAAAATTGGAGTTTTGTCGAGATGTTATTATTGGTTGATTGCCATGAGGCTTCATCGGCGAGCTGCTTATGTTTGGTAAGTGCTGCTTGTTTGGTCTGACAGAGGCAATGATTACAGAAAGAAAGGACTGCAAATTTTAGGCACTTCTCACATCTTATTGACCACTCAGAGCACTTTATACTGCAAGAACGGCTCATTCACCTATTTACACAAACGTCACACAGCACTTCTGTTGCATGCATACAGACTGGAAGAGAGCCACCAACATTCAAACATAGTATGGCATCTGATAAGTTTGACTTAGTAACGCTACGGTAGCTTAGCTGATAATGTCAGTGTCATAGAAAAAGCTGTGTGGATGATGGATTAACTTATGAATCCGAATGCACAATGTAGGAAATGAAACATTAAAAGGTTGTAACGCTGTTAAGACAGCGAGAAGAATTAACAAATTAACAGGAACATGAATGATCAGATCACTGAGAGCCGATAACATTCATTAACAGTGGTTTTAATGTTGTGGCCGATCAGTGTTTTTCACCCAACACTCCAAGAGTGATTTTTTCATTTTTTTAACTTGATGAGCACCCTCACATCAGGACTTCAGGGCGATAACAATGCAGCAGCTTTCTCTGTGAGCGCTGATGAAAGGATTTTTCATCCATAATTAACGAGCAGAGTGGTGGGAAACTTCTGCAATACCGAATCAAAGTGTGAAATCAGACCGCGGCTCCTTGAAGCTTGCGCTGACTCTCTGCCACTAGCATTTCATCACATACTGTACTTCTAAAAGTCTGCTCTGTTATTTATATCAGTTTTATGGCAGCGTGATTCACCGTTGGTGGAGTGTTCAGTGGAATTCATTGTGACTGTGTTACTGTGGGACTGTGTATTGTCTTGGGGCTGTCAGAGCAATTCGCACTACTCATTATGAGGCAGAGCTGCTGATCTATTTTAGGTTCTTTGTCATGATGGAGAAGATACAAACTCATCTATTGGCCAGCACGTTAACCACAAGACTCTTTTGTGTCCTAATAGAGTTTGTTTCTAACTTAATTTATAGCTGCAGGAAAAACGCTTTGAAGCTGTGTAATAAATTATGGTCATCGGCTTATTTTTAATGTCTGCTCTTATTAGTATAATGTAAACTACAGTTTATGTTCTTTGTCTATAATACAAGAAAGACAACAAAATCTGTGTTGTTGTTGCTTGATTTTATGTATTTAAATTAAAAAATTTGAGACTTTTAGGGAGTAAAATATCTATAATGACAAATAAGCTAAAATTATTTATGTAGTTTGCTTTTATAGTTTTGGGACAATTAAACATTTTTTGTAAATTTGCTTCTGTACACCACAACAAGAACCAGACAATGAAAATATGCAGGCCTTCAGCTTTGACTCAAGCTGCTTTACAAATATTAAATTACAGCCAAGTCCCCCATTTTCAGAGGTTCAAAAATAACTGGACAAGCTAACATTAAATATAAGGATTCTTTTTAATATTTGGATGAAAATCTTTTGCAGTCAGCGGCTGCAGTCTTGAACCTGTTTCTTCCCTTGAGATGTTCAGCCAGGCCTTTACCGCAGCTGCCTTCACTTGCTGCTAGCTTGCGAGTCTCTCTGCATAGTTTTATCTTCAGCAGCTGAAAAGCAGCTTCATTTATCCACTGTTCCACTGGCAGCCCAACATGCCCGTGCCAGAACACTATGCTTCACTATGCTCTCCTTGTGTCCTTCTGCTACAAGCTCATCTTGGTTTCGTCTCTCCAAAGAATGTTTGGCAGAACTGTGTCGGCTCTCTTGGATGTTTCCTGGTAAAGTGTAACCTGTCCTTCTTGTAACCAGTGATTTGCACCTTGCTAAACAATGCATCTCCATTCATGAAGGCACCTCATGTTTGTAGGCCTTCACGATGGTACACCAGCCTCCTTTTGAATGTCCCTGACTTGGTTAGATATTGTGAAGTTATAATTCTGTCATCATGCACTTAACCCTAACGCACACAGTAAATCTCAATTTAAAGGAATGATTCCATCTGCATCAGCGAGTGAGAAATCGCACACAAATGGACACACACGATCACGGATATTATGCTTTTACTAAGGAAAATACTTTATTTGTTTGAAAGCATAAAGACAGAAATGCTGGTTTTACACAGGAGCAGCGATGAGATGAAATCTCATTTTGGAAAACGCTCTGCTGGCTGCGTAACAAAAGGGCAGTGTGCTCGTCTCGAGTCTCGCATGGTCGTGCTGTCGTAGCACGTAGACACGGCAGTGAGAAATGTAAAGATGCGTCACTGAAGGCTGACATCCATTTCCTGCCATCTACAAAGCTTTAAATACAAATTTTGCTCTACAGTCTGTAAATTGGGTCAAAAACTTGAATTAGAAAACTGACTGTTACCGACTGGCATCGCACAGCTGAATGTTTGAATTTACAATAACAGAAATGATGCTGCGGCAAAGCCCAAACGTTTAAAACCCACCTGAAACACACTTAACGTGAACAGTTAAGACGTTTAAAATTCACGATGTGGGATTAAACTAAACAGAAAGTCAGGACGCAGCCTGCAGCTAAGAATGTTCATAATTCATCAACAGCACAGGGCCTCAAAATAGAGTCGGAATGAATAATGGATTGGTTCACAAACTACAGATCCCAGACAAACATTTAGACTTGCTCATTTATTAACAACTCATATTTACAAAAATAGAAACTTTTTCCTTTTCTAGGAAGAAATATTTTTGGCCAATGCTGTAAAATAGCTGTAAGAGGCTCCTGGAGCTGAGCTGAAGTGCGCGAGGCGAACATGTTCCAGGATTTAAGTCCAGAATAAAAGAAAAACACACGATATGGAAACTAAGTCTGTGGTTTCATCATATATTTAAATTTCTATTCACGTGCTGCCGTTTATCTGAAATCTGATTTCCCGTCAAGGGCCTGATGAGAAGGACTGATACCACTCTGTGCTCTCATAGCCACTTTTAGACATGCACTCCGGTCAGGTTACTGTTAGAGCCAACCATACAAGGTCATACTCATTCATCTATTCATTTTCTGCTGCTTAACTCGGTCTACGCTGTGGGGGCAGCAGTCCAAGCAGAGACACCCAGACCGCCCTCTCCAAAGCCACCTTTCCCAGATCTTCCGGGGTGATATCAGGGCATTCCCAAGCCAGCCAAACTCTTCAACTGGATTTCTTCCCAGTTGAACCTGAACACCTCATCTAAAGGTTTCACTCTGAACCCTTGACTTTGGGAATGGCTGATTTAGATGATATCATTTATTTCACTAACTCCGTTTCTAATGTGCATGAAGATTAGGATATTTTGGGCATTCCTGACTGAGGACAGAAAACTCTCAGTTGAAGTGAAGGCAGCTATCCTTTGCTGCAGCACCTCACAGCACATAGAGACACCCTTGTTTTAGTGGCAATGGAGGAGAGAACTAAACTTCCCAAAGTTTGCTAAAGCTTCACTAGACAGGCTGCAAGTTTACACAGTAAAAATGAAGCAGTCAACAGTGGTATCAGTCTTTGCATCTGCCTCTCTGTTTTTTTGTGGTCAGACGGGCAAATGTGACCTATAAATGAGCAAGAATAAAACAAACAGTCTTGCAGGAAGCCACATCTCAAATATCAGCTTCTGACTGGCACACGGTGACAGAACTAAGCCACAAGTCCGAAGACCAGCTAACAGGGTCCCCACATGTCAAATATGATAGAGAATAACCCACTTCAGTCAGTATTTACTTTAGGAAACAGGAAGAGTGCAGATTGATTTTTGTTTTTATGCAGTTAAAATCCTTTTCAAATGAGTGCAGGAACCCCAAGCTAAGCCTTCAGAAAAAATATGAACAATATATATATGTATAAAAAAAAGAGAGTACAATAAAGTAAAAACACAGAATACAGTTTGAACGCAAGTATAAAAATGGGCTGTACGCATTACTGGATAAAATAAAATATTTAATAGCTACAAAGAGCAATAAATTTTGAAAAAAAAAAAACAAGTTTCTATAAATATAAAAGGTTCTCATCAGTGTCCTGTAAAAAGCCTCACACATCATATTTTAATATAATTACCCCTCCAATAAATGCCACACTACATTATCCTCTTTGAAATTCTCTAAATGTGATTTTTCAGCACAGTGTCTCAAGCCAGACCAATTAAAACAACTACAACTGCTAATTTGACTCTTGAAAAGCTATTCAGTGCAATTTTAGTTCAGAAATAAAGGCAACCAGTGCCTCTCTATTTTATTATTTCTACCATTACAGTGTATCTGATTAAGCAGAGATGGCATTTAAAAAATGACCTTAAAATATCAGCAGTGGAAGCTTCTATATGAGGTTTCCAGGACACTGAACCATGCTCCAGAGAGGGGAGGGGGTCAAAGGTGATCACGGGGTGTAAAGGAGGAAGGGTGTGTGTCTCAGGAGGTCTCGTTGACAGTTCTCTCCAGCTCGATCACTTTACTCCCGCTCTCATTCGTCCTCTGCTCCAGAGACCTGAGAGACACGACACAAAGGTGGGTTCAGATCACCTGAGTTGGATCAGCTGGGTTGACAAATCAAAAACATTAATAAAATGTAGTAGCTCACAGAGTGCAAGGTTTGATCAAAAAGTTCAGAGGTTACACCTTCTTCTTCTTTCAGCTGCTCCCTTTAGGCGTCACCACTGCACATCATCTGCCTCCAAAACCTGCTCTTGAATTTCTGGGTCATAGAGACTCAGTTGTCTCTTCCCACCACTGATGCTGTTCAACAGTTTGACACAGACGCTGAGGTTTTTTCTCTCTTCAAGACTGAAGGAAAGACAGATGCACACACCAGTGGAACCAATCAGAGCCGGGCCGGGGGCGGGGCAAATGACCGGGCCCTTTATACCCTTAATTATTTAATAAAGCTCATCATAACTTCATTTTACATGCCCGCAACAGCGGGGCTTACACGCTTCGGCACCACGGAAAACAACTGTGTCATTTTGAAGTCCATCAAGGAGATGAAATTTAACACACCAAGAGAACAACAAAAACATGCAGCTACGTAGTAATTAATAATGAAACAACACGAATTCAAAGAAGTTCAGGACCACGGATAGCGATCTGATTATTTTGACACTCACTTTATCAATTTCACATCAGTAGATTTTAAGTTTGGTAAAACTGGCTCAGCGGCCCACGTGTTCACAAGGCCTGTTCACTACTATTTGAAGGGCACAGGATGAGCCTTACGCCCTGCAATCCTGTCCGCGATGCTCTGTATGTCCAAAATACACTTGGAGAAAATATCCGCCGTCCACTTGAAAATTTGTGTCATAAAGGTCAATGTGAGAGTGAAAATAAAGCCAGTCATGCAGAACATTTTATTCAATATTTTACACCTTTGGACGTATGCCCTGCTCATCTGGATAAAACCAGGACAGGACCCGCCTTCTCCAGCTCTCTTCGGACGTGATAGAGCCCAAGCTACTTGAAATCTTATCCTAGCTCCCATTTGAGCCCCCTTTAGCCCCCCCTTTAGCCCCACCCCTGGAAATACATATGAAAGGACTTGTGGTCAAAGTAGAGCAGGAAGACTGGTAGTGGAACAGCCTGACACAATCAGCCGACCTTTAAGTCGGGCTTGGTTTTCGATTTTTATAGGAACAGCACTTTTTGATCACACCTCACACCTGTGAGTTCATCTACTCCCCGTACCCTCATCATCATCAGAGCGTTCCTCACCATCGTGTGTGTTTACCTGTGCAGGTCAAGCAGCAGGTTTTTTGACGCCTGTGTATCGTTGCTGTTATTCCTGAAAGGTGGGTGTGTTTCCGTCCTGGAGGGCTCCACCTCGAGTTTCTGCTGCTCTGAGCGACGCCACGCTGCCATCACGACGGCTGGCGTGTCCTCCCAGTGGTCAGGATATTCGCCCCCCAGGCCGAGGAGGTGCGGCTGCTCGTCTTCGAAGGTTGATAACAGACTCCTCGACTTTACTAAAAAGTGGAGAGGAGACACCATTACCTCATTTTCAGGCATGCCACTGTGTAAGAAGAAACCATGTGGTGTCAGGAAAATAAAGTTTAAGTACCACACACACACACACACACACACACACACACACGTCGTAACATGGCAGCACCACATGTTACTGTCTGCCTCATGAAAAAAACTGTCGCTTTGTGCGTGCGTGTGTGTGTGTGTGGGCAGGATGGGAGCGGAAACTGAAATTGATTGTTAAGAAAATTATATCCAGTTTCTCTTACAAAGGACAAAGTGTATACATGTGGGAGGAAGCAGAGAGGATGCTGTGAAAGGTCACCGCTTCTAATCAGTCTCTGTAGCTGTAGGAGGCATCTGATTAGTGGCAATGTTATAATGGACCACCAGAGTTTAACAGCTGGGAACTAATGATTCATTACAATGGAAACAGCAGGGCAGGTCACTTAAGCTGAAAACTCCAGGAAAAGTGACTCTAACTGTGGGTGTGCGTCCACTTCCAAAAATGCATGACACTTTGGTGCTCCGTCCCAGCTCCAAGCACGTGATTAGACTGTTTTATATTGAAAATGTAAGTATTTCTGTATAATTTTAACCGTGCGCCAAGTCTGCATTGCACACCATCTGCAAACAGCTGCTTAATTACACGTCCTTGAAAAACTTTTGTGTCCATATTTTGCTCTGCCCCCACAAGTTTGTTTGGCTTTGTTTTATTTTGCTTTCACGAAGAAAACCAAAGCATGACAAGTAATCGCGTGATGAGAGCCAAAACATAAGTAAAGGGAGAAGTAGAGAAATTCTGTAATCACCAGCAGAGGAGTCGCCCTCTGCTGGTGATTACAGGTTGATGGCACTTTTGCACTAGCACAGAGGGAAAAACTGAACAAGCCACTGCAGGCTGTGACACAACACGTAGTTGCATTTCCAGAGAGGTGCCTGTCAGGGGCTGGCGTAGGATTTCAGGAGGGTTCATGGCTAACCATCTTTTCTATACAGTTAAAAGACATATCTGCTAAAACACACTGTTAACTGAGCTAAGTAAGGTGCGTTAAATGTGTGTGTATAGAGTGTGGGTGAGTGAGTGTGACTACCTGTGGCTGTGTAGGACTCTTTGACATCCAGCTGTTTGGAAGCGAGGCCTGTTTCAGTGATGGTGGAGCACGGTGTGAAACTGCTGGGATAAAAATTCCCCAAAAACAGAGCAAAACACAACACGACCACCTACAGAGAAAGAAGAAGAAGAAGAAGAAGGGAAGGAGGACGGGAGGGAGGGAGAGGTAAATCAATTATGAATCACACATAATGCTAAGCTGCTAATTAATGATGGAAACAGATGCTTCCAATTCAATATTTTAATCAATGTTTCATCAGCACAATCTCTTGTTAGCATGCACACAAACACACACAAACAAATGTACCATTAAGCATGATGATGTCTGGGTGCCAATCATCCGGCAGGACTTGGGGACTTTTCCTGCCACGACAGCCTGGAGAGACTGCAGCTGCTGCAGGAGAGACCTGAGGAGTAACACACACACACACGTCTGAGTGTGTTTTGCATGCTTTTCTCCACAGTTTCGACACCCATATTTACGCTCAGTGACCAGAAAACACGACGACTCCCGATTCAGAGTCCGGGTGTGCGTGTGTGATCTGTGTGTGGGCTCTGAACACCGGCTCGAACAGTTCTCGGTTTAGTCAAAGCGCTGGAAACAGCATTCGCACCACGGGACACCAAAGTACGTGCCCAGTTTTCTCGAGTTTGTAAAGCCCCTCTTTAAAGAGCACTAAGAGGGTTAGCCACAATGCGTCTAAGCAAGAACTGGTGACCAACAAGAGAGCAGAAAACACAAAACCTATTAACACACACAAATGCCTGAGACGGCTAACCCAGTTAAGCTATAAATCTGCTGGCTTTCTATGGTCATTTTTAAATGTCATACCTTTGAGTCTTTTCAGGTGTTTTTATGCTGCTTTTCTTACAGCATCCTCTTAAGGAAACCTCTGTGATCTAAGAGTCACGCTGTTACACTGAAACGCTCGCTAGCACCTTTTTTTTTTCCTTCTTTGCTATAAATAAAGTTGCTTTTTTCATCCAAATTATTCTTCAGCTAATGTATTTGGGTTATATGTAAGAGCACCAGATTCCTTTCTGAAATAAAGTGTAAAACAAGCAAGAAAAAAGAAAAGAAAGCCTTCAGAGATTAGTAGCAGGAGTCGAACTGCTGACGTGACAACGTACGCTTTACTGCCTGCGATGCTGCCATCATTCTCGTTTATGCACTCAGAGTGAATTTAATTAACTGCAACTTAAGGTGACCTTTAAAAATGTCAGGACAAAGCAGAGTGAAATGAATACAAACAGCTGATATGTGAAGTGTCCCACTTTTTCATCTTTTACATCCCCCTTGGTGAGGAAGTCGTCCAGGCGACCAGTTTTTTTCTTCGTGGCTTAAGGATGTTGTGCTATTTCCCAAAGTAGAACAGATCAGCTCAACAGTTCGAGTGTTGCACACCTACAGTTTATGAACGCAGCTTGCTGACCGTAGCTGTATCGTAACCATAAAGAACAAGACGACAGCTAGAAATGTTAAATTCGAGGCTTCAAAATGCAGAGTGCAAACCCACTGCCACCTACATCACAATGCCTGCATCCATCTTTTACACACAGTCTATGAGAACTCTGCAAATGGATTCAATGAATCCTGCATGTGAATGAAAATGCACGTGAAAGGGGCCGTTCTGCATCAGCATCCTTACTGAGAAAACGCAGAATCTTCTGTTCGCATTAGTCAAATATTTCTCCCAAGTTTTGCTTTGCTGTTTGCTTCATTAAATAAAGAACTAAACTTAACAACAACAACACAAGCCGGCGGTCCAGGTGTCCCAGCATAAAACACACTCACACACGCATGCAACTGGTTCATTAACTTTGACAATGACAGTAAAGCCCACTTTAACCACTGAGTGCAAAACAAGTCCCAGAACAGCTGTGTTCCAGTCAGCTATACTTAACACAGCGCACTCAGTGGGTGCACGCACAGTTCATCCATGCATAACGAGAGCGAGCAGCGCTGTCTATCTGATGCAGCGCGAGCTTTTTACATTGAAATACCCTCATGATTATGCATGGATGCAAAATTGCAGCTGAACACATCCGCAGGGAGCTTTTGATTCAGCTCTATTTGCAAATAATAAAACTGAGTCAGTGTTTCCCGACTCATCCTTCCCACTTCTCTCAGCTGCACCGCGTGAAACGAAAACAGATGCCTTTAAAGGTTTGCAAAGACAGAGGAGAGGAAGGAGACAAAAAAAGAGGGAGAAGATGATGAAAGCACAATCCCGCAGGATGTGTTAAATCTGGCACGCGCTCAGGGAGGGACATTTTTAGGTGTGAGCACCCCCTCGTGAATTTCCTGGTGTTTTGATTGTCACCATCCCAGAGTCTTTGTGACACACTTGTCGTCGCCTCTGTTGCTCACTCATCTTGTGTCGCCACTGACACAGGCTGCATCTATGAAGAGCTCCTGACATTCATCGTAAATTTTTGACCAACAGGTTAAAAAAAACCAAGTCCAGTCTGGTACCCAGTGTTGCCACCATCGAGACTCAGGAGTGAGAGTGCTGTTATGGAGTTGCAGTTTTACATTATGTCTTTCAATGTGTTTTTCTTTCCTGTTAAACTCTCTTTACTTGTTGCATTTGATTAACTGTGAGTTGCTGCTGCGCTATAATACTTGACTTTTAGCTTTGACCAACAGAGGCATGTTAATAAATATCAAACTTTAGCAAATTAAAAGCATCAAGCAGGAAAAAACAGTTTCATAAACTAAGATTATGCATGTTGAGAGTATGTGCTGCTCTTACTTGTTTGTACACTCCAGAGTCTCCACTTTCCTGCGCAGCTCGCTGTTTTCGTTGGAGCAGGTCTCCACCCTGTGGTTGGACAGCAGTACTGCAGTGTTAGTGACTGACCTTTTCTCCGGGTTTTGCTTGTGCTGAGTGATTCTGAGTGGTGCGACTACATAGCACGACTTGTTTCCTGCAGAGGTTGTAGCTTAATAGCTACACTGAGCTCTTTATCAGCTGCTTTTACTCCTCACAGTGATGTCGAGATTATTCAGCCTGATGATGTTTGGTTCACGAAACTTTAGGTGACCTGATGGATTCATTTCTTCACATTTTAGTGAACACAAAAGTCTTAAGGGGACTTACTTCTTCTCCAGAGCGTCCATGTACTCCTTCTTCTTCCTGCGACTCTCCTGAGCTGAAATCTGAGTCAGAGAAGGAAACAGAATTAGAAATAAGAATTTCCTTTTAAAAAGACCTCAAATGCTCCATTGAAACATCAAATTTCTACACCCGAATCAAGCAGCCGAAATAAGTAAATGTTGTGGATGTTGCATCAGGTTACTCATGATTTTGGACCTTGTTCTTGATCTTTCTGCGGATTTTCTTCAGCGCCTTCTCCTCGGCTTTGGTGAGCGGCAGTTTGGTGGGAACGGGGTAACCTTCAGCCACGAGCGTACGGCGCTCCTCCTCGGTCAGGATCAGCGGCCCCGACCCCTGCAGTTTCTACGGGAGGAAAAAAATTTGAAAATTAGTCATTTTAAAGTAACAGTTAATAAGAGAGACTACAATGATGAGAGTGTCCATAATTATACATTTAGCTGAAGGTGAAAGAAGAAGATCCAGTGTTTTTTACATGCATTTGCATGTATTTGTAGCAAAGACAGCAGGAAAATTTATGCAAATAAAACCAGTTACTTTAAGTAGTGCATGGAGCCCAGGCAGCTCTGCTGAAAACATACTAAGATACTGTGCTGTATCTGGGTGGTACAGGTAGGTGTAGTTCGGCAGACTTTGCATTAGCTTACGTGAGCAGCAGTGAGCAGAGGGGAGTTGGACAGAGAGGAATTAGAAGCTCGGGGTGACACTTTCAGGCTGGCCTGGGATGGAGGGGGGCTGGTGGGGGATGTGGGGCAGGAGAGGCCAGGTGGGGCGTGGACAGGGCTTTGGCTGCCCTCTGAGTCACTGCCGTGGGAACTGGGGGGAGTGGGAGGCATCTGCAGAGACTCCAGACCTAAAACACATTGGTTAGATTATTAGCTACTCGCTTTTTAAGTGAAATTTAGATGCACTTCTGATGCTCGGTGCATCCTGTCAGGCTGTCTTCTCCTTTTCCAGATCTTTATGATAGCAGCTCAAAACCAAAATGTGAGATGTTTAAACAAATGGCCAGCAGGGGTCCCCACAGCACCTGATAACTGAAGTGACACAAATGGAAGGGAATGCGCGTGTGTGTGTGTGTGTGTGGGGGTGGGGGGGGGGGGGGCGGGGGGGGGGGGGGGGGTTCCTGACCTTTTGGTGAAAGATTGAGGAACTGGTCCACTTCATGAGGCTCCAGTTTAATTTTAGGGATGATGCTCTCCTCCTTTATCTTCGAACAGAGGAAGGAGAAACAGGAAGTGTTAAAAATGTTACAAACACACACAAAAAAGACCACAAATATCAGATTTTATCATCGTCGCTCACCTTGATGCCTTTGCCCTGGTTCACTGAGGTCTGAGCCGAGGTGGCAGCAGGGACAAGAGCCGGGCCCTCGGGTGCTTGATGCCCCTTGTTGGTGGCCAGAGAGAGGGACAGGGTGGGGAGGAGGGAGGGGGTATCACACAGGAGCCCCTCAATGGTTTCCTCCTGCTCCATAGCCCACTCGGCTGAGTCGCCATCAGACTCGGCTGCAGAGAAGGCAAAGTGTGCTCCCGTCAGTGCTCTTGATATAAATGCAGTATTTTTGATATCAGTTCACGGCCAGAATGAGGAGGGTGTGGCCGGAAGTGGCCCACGGGCCAGGAGTTTGACACCCCTGGATTAGATTCAGGTTTATCTACCAGTGCAGACAACAACACCACTATAAGAGAGTCCAACATTTAAGCACTTGTGCAAACAGTCCAAGCTGTGAAAAGGCATTGTTTGGAATTATCGATTCATAAATATTCTGCAGACACATCTGTCCTTCCACAATAAAAGCTATAAAAGACTTCATGAAGTAGATTGGTCGGGGCACAGATTTTCCTCATTAAATAACTTCTTTAGTAATCAGGAAGAGCCTCAGATGACCCCAAAGCACCAGAACGAAAACCAGGAACGTTGTGACATTTACACGACGTACATCTGTGCCATAAAAAAGAAATCTTCTGAGTGTGATAATACAACCTCACGGCCATCATCATCTGAGCATGCTCAGAACATGTGCTGTAAAGCTCAATTCAGACTTCTGCACTGAATCTACAACGCAGCCTACGCAGGTGGCCATTAGCAGCACCTACACCTGTACAAACGGTGTCACCTGAGTTTCTTAAGGCCATCACAGGCCTGCTGCTGGATTTGTTGTTTACAGCCGTGGCCAAAAATCAATCGAGCTGTTCAAAGCTTACATTAATCACCATCAAGAAAATGAATTCTTGCTTTTTATTATTTTCATCGTCCTGTTCGTGTCTCACCTGCTTCGCTGCCGTGCTCGCCGGTCAGGTGTGACAGGGGCGACTGGGGTCGGCTGTCGCCGCACAGCGAGTAGCTGTGTTCGGCGGTGATGTGGGGCGGAAGAGGAGAAGACGGGGACAGGTCGGTGCCGTCGTCCCCCTCCATGGATTCCACTGCGCCTCTTCCCCCGGACAGGAAGGGGTCACTGAGCAACTGGCCCAGCAAAGCATCCTGAGAAAGGTCGTCCAGGAGCTCGGAGAAGTGCTGCAGGGAGGAGCAATAAAACACTATGAATACATATCCAGAGGATGTTTAATTAAAGCTCCTATCAGATAATCACATAAAGCCACATCGTCGGGAGTCTGTGACAGCCAGCCTGTAATTACAGACTATTAAAGTCTTTATTGGCACCTTTCCTTGTTCTTCCCTCAGCTCTCCCTCCGGCAGCCTATCGAATACTTAAACTTCTCACCCACTAATCACCGCTTCTCTTTCTGTGTGTGTGTGTGATTCTCAGTGTGGTGACACATTTACAAAACACATACAGAAGTTTGCAGACGAGCCTTCTTCCTCCCAGCCTTTCATCCCCCTCCATCACATTCCTTCTCCCTCCTTCTCAACCAGGTGAGCATGTGTAGATCTACCCCCACGATCAGGTGTTATGACTGACATAAACATAGGGAAGCCAAAGCAAAGCCATGCTACAGATGGGGTGATAACATAGTGGCATAAATCTCCGACATACACCCGGCCTTCTCTACTCCTCTCAGCATTTTTTAAGAAAACAGCCAGACTCTGAGGTGAAGGTTTGGCCTCTTAAATGAAGGGAAACGGCGCACAAACAAACACAGCAACATACAGAAAAGAAAACGATTAAGTTCTCACTTTGAAGATGCTTCAAAGTTTTACGCTTCTAGAAAAACCTGAATTCCTGCCTCACAGCTACATGCCTCCAACCACTTTACAATCTGGTCCGTCCAGAAACGCTGCATGCACGGAGAGATAATTGAAGTGATTTAACAGACGTAAATATGCATGCAAATATGTGGCCGCAAATATGCACGAAGCCACAAACTGTGAAACGAGGGTTCGTGTCCCCACTTCACGGCCCAACCGAATGTGAATCACAGTCACCATCTCCTGTTCTGACGGGAGATGGGGACTGAATTGTGACATTATCGGTTAATTTCATTTGAGTCAAATCTGAATGTGCTCGAGGGCTGGGAAGGCATCATTCCTCCTGCCACAGCATCAGGATCTGTAAAGGCTCCCTCCCCCCCTCGGCTCTGCAGTTCCTCCTTTTGCCTCCCACACACGCTGATATTCATCCGTGCTTCACACTTCCTGATTTTCCGATAAATAAAAGTTCTTTTAAGATAATTAATTTGGAAATAATCTCCTGTTTTTTTAAGGTCTTCCATTCCCTGTCACAGTCAGGTTTTTAGGTTCATTTTAAACTTTATTTTATGTAATACATAAATGTTCCTCTCCTATGGATCCACATACAGGATCTGGCAGTATCCCGTTCCTGACACAACCCTCCCGTTTATCCGGGTTTGGGATCGGCACTGGGAGTGCCCTGTGGCTGATTTTGTGTCTCCTCCGGGTCTCAAACCAGGATCCCGGGAATGCCTTTTTCTTATTCTTAAATCATTCCTGTGCTTTCTGGTGTGAGAAGCTAAATCTTCTGCAGTTTTGACCCTGATGAACCTCCGCACATTGTTTATGTATCTTCTTGTGGTCTTGCGGTATTGCTGTCATATTATGCCAGATACAGTTTCTACTGGAGTTGCATCATGTTGCACCGCTCATATATCACTTATTATGGTGTACAGTTACCCTCAGGGATCTCCTACATTTCACATTGTCTGACAAAACTAAACTTTTCCAGTCCTGTCCCTACTTGAACTCGCTGCTTCAAAAACATTTCTGATGCAACTCCGTCCCCTCCAGTTCTGCTGGCAGACAAAATAAGAAGCAGGTTTCCAGTTGAAATTTCAACCACATGGGACTCGGCCAATGTGAGAGAGGAAAACAATTTAAATTAGAGACACATGAGAAGAGGAAAACAACCTATAACAGCACCTATAGTTCAGGTAAAATCTGCCATAAAATGCAGACAACAAAAGATGTATGAATGCATACATAAAGAGAGAGTGAAATCAAGACGCAGGAAACATGGAAAGAGGAGGAGCAGGGTGGCCAAGCATGCGGCTTCGATTACAGTCTGAGAAAGAGAGGACTAGCAGTTTCTCCCACATGCGCACACAGAAGCTTGAGGACAGTCCTTATAGGGAAGCCTACAGCGGCCAAATGGCTGGGAGAGGTCATTTCCCTCTGTGGGTGCATGGGTGTATGTGTGTGTGATGCAAACATCGACAGCGTACCGTGAATCTATTCGAGAGGGAAGACAAATATTTACACATTTATCCACCAGTGGGCCCGTTTTAACCTCCAGGGTAGCCGTCAGCTGACATCAGCGGAAACAACCTATGATATTAACGTATGTTACAGTGCATGTGTGTGAAAATTAATGAGCCACAACCCATCACACTGTGGGCAAACCTTTACAGCTTTAATCCAGTTGCAGCCTCTCCTGGCAACAGCATCATCACTGTTACCAATAGGCATGGTGGTGAGGTGGGTTCCAAAGCGGCATGCAGATGCACAGCAACTGTAGGCAGGCAACAGCTGCGAAAACAGAGTCCTTAAACGTTTAAATTAGCCTATTTCTGTACCTCTGGTTCCCTCTTCTCAAAGCCAGCTGGCTTTTCTAGTGGATTTTTTGTTGCATGCCTTGGATAAGGTCTGCGCTTATCGCAAAGGTTCGATATTTTCCCAATTTTATTCTACAGCAGAATAACCCACCCGTGAATTTTGAAGATATGAAGTCCAGGACCTTCAACATTATCACACCTAACGTAGTTGCTTAAGTGATGTGACTGTAGTGTAGTTATTTTAGCTAAGTGTTTAGTTATTATTTCCTACAACTGCATTAATGCAATAAAAAAATCTTAGCGTTTAGCTGAAAAGTCTGCTGTGACTGGCTTGCTGTTGCAAAAGTCCTGTAATATTATTGGTGCACATCTAACAAACAAATTCCTCATAATTTTTTTGTGAACGAATAAGGAAAAAAAATATGTAAGGAAAAGAAAAGCAGTGGAAGCAACAGTGAGAAAGCACTGAAACTGTCATGAGGCCAAAAAGGAAAAAGGGTGGATTTTTAAAAAGGTTTTTATGGAGGAGTAATTACATGCAGTGCAAAGCCATGTTTACAAGAGAAGATCTGCTTTATGGGGCATCTGATAGCACTCCGATCTCATGATGATGTCGCTTCAAAACACAGCGGAGAAAGAAATTGCTTTAATCTTATTTTGTTAGTAAAATAAATAAATAAAGTTATTCTCCCAAACACTTGGGGGGGGGGGGGGGGGCCAGGAAAGGAATAATTTGCCCCCTTGGCTCAGAAAAGGGAAAGAGGGGGAGGC
>VOQJ01014978.1:7111-38145 GCA_015052665.1 Apistogramma diplotaenia
AAGCAGCGGTTAAATGGAACGTGTGTGTTATATGATACAACCTGGTCACTTCTGCTTAACTTAACTCTCTTCTCTTCTTCAGCGACGACTGGACTTTTCTCCTGGTCACCAGCTGTTTACGCCTGCCCAAATCAGACATGAGTGCCAAGTCCGTAATCAACAAGGAGGTGTTCGTACCCCACGATGAGAAGATGCTTGCTGCTGTACAGGTGAAGCGGAGGACGAAGAAGAAGATTCCCTTCTTGGCCACGGGTGGTCAGGGAGACTACATGACCTTCATCTGCGTCTCAGGTCAGGACCAGCAAAGATCTCTTACACTCATTTATGTTGAAATGGATTTTACGTGTTTGCACCGGTTTTGCTCCTGCAGGTCACATCTCCACGCGTCTCCCTTAATTCTTCTGTTAATGTTCACACTGATGAGCATGTTTACGTTTCCTCTGCTAACACAATGACACTAAATCAATTTAGTGCGGGTCAATCCTTTTTTAAATAGATTAGATTTGAGCTGAAATTGATGAATTGTTTCACCAGAAATTGAGGTTTCGGTTATTTGAGTGTTTTTTTTCTCCCCTTGTTGTTGAAACATTAGCGGCTTAATTGCTTGTTAACTGAATTAGCCATGCAAGTTGTTCATGAGGAGAATATCTAAAACCTCTTAATTTATGTGCTGGAAAGCTGTGCAAATGAGCCGCATGTGTATGAATGTGTTGAACCGGCATCAGTAGATTGCATGACCAAGGGTTACAGCACCTTCAGGACGACTGAGCAACTCGAAGTACATACAACAGCTCAGAGCCAGTAAAGTTGTGTCTGTGCTGCAGTCAGATTCAAGGTTGCAGAAGGCAAGTTAACAGTCAGCCTCTGTTCACACACTCAGATACATGTTCATAAAAAGTAAGAGCCGTTTTCAGAGAACGGACTCTGTTTTTCTAGTGTTCACAGTGAGTCGTTCCTTCTTTCATGTGGAAGTAAGCATTGCTTGATTTTCACTTCTTGTAATGCCAGTCTGGTCACATCCCTGCAGCAGCATTCACCCCTGTGTCTCAGCTCAGCTCGGCTGCGATGAAGTGAATTAAAATCATTGGATGTTCCAACTGCTTATGGCAGCATTGAAATGTAGTAATTATCTGATGTTGTAGCTGCTTCTTCTTTTTAAATCATAATCACTTTGCATCTGGAAATTGGGGATCTCTGTTATTCTTTTGAGTCTGAACAAACACTGAATGTTAAAATCCGTCTGTATTATTTATATCTCTGAGTGACATTGGGAGACTTTGGCTTTGCGTTACCTGTTTCTCAGTAGGGTGGGTGGTGAACATCACAGAGCTCCTTGCTGACATGGTTTCCATGTTTTTGGTGTCATTAGTTGGCTCCCGTCTGAGATTGTGGGATTGCTGCAGTTTGTCCTGTTTGCTTGTTAAATCATTTTGAGTCTGACTGGAGACTCACCTCATTATCTTTGTCTCCCTTTGCTTGTTGCCATTTTATTAAAGCCAAAAATGGCCGTATCTTTGTCAAGTAACTGATCAGTTCATGGGTCATCACGATCTTTGATGACTGTCGCATAATTTAAAAAACACAACATTCAGTAACTGGACTTTTTTATTAACTCAGGGTTTGTCCTCGGGTTCTCTTTCCTCAGCACTGTGTTCCACATGCAGACTTCTCCCACCGAGGTAATGGTGGCCTCGGTCTACTTGTTGATTTGTTTTAGCATATTTAAACATCCTCAATCGATTTTATTAGCCGACAGTCTACCTGCTGCAAAAAAACCATCTTCGCAGATAAAATCAAGCTGAGCCTGTCCCACAGTAACAGGAAGAGAACGGTGTGGAGAAGGGAAGGAAAAGATCAGCTCATGATCTGAAGCCCACCATAAAACATGATGAAGGCGATGCTGTGTGGAAGCCATGGCTGCCAGTAGAAGCAGGTCACTAGTGTTTGTTGATGATGTGGCTGCTGAGAGACGTAACAGGATGGATTCTGGTGTACAGGGCTGTCCTCTGTTAGCCACGAGCTGCAACAATGATCAGCGCTTCACAATGCAAAGGGATAATGACCCAAAGCAAACTGCAAAAGTAACCCAAAGTTTCTCAAGGCTAAGAAACGGGATATTCTACAATGACCAAGTTAGTCACCTGTCAGTTAGTCAGTGGCTGCGCCCTTGCTGTTGGAGTGGACGAGTAAAAGAACTGCAGGCTGTTGCCTTTGCAGAGGATCTATGCAGACACACTCCTTTTTAAGAATCCTTTCGCTTGCCGTCGTCATTTTGAGATTTTCTGCATGTAGCAATGCATGTTGCAGCAAAACCAATCAGGAGAAAAGACTGAGAGTTGTGTCACCACGAGCACTGGTTCACACTCACCTGGTCACTCTGGCTGGCTGCTCTGCGTCAGCAGCCTCCTGACTTGGCTGGACTTTGTATCACATGTGGGAGCAGAAGTAGTGAAGGCATTACTTCTGCTCCCACAAGTCATGTGCTTTTAAGCCAGCACAGTGTGTGTGTGTGTGTGTGTGTGTACTGTACAGTAGAAACATGAGTAAAACTAGTGACTGCACGGCTCCCAGAGCATTATAGATACAAAGCAGCTTGTGTTGCTTAAGTGTTCAGCATGTGTGTAATTGTAAAAGCACTGTGTATGCATAAAAGGGGGGGTGGGGTGGTTGACAGTCTCATGGTGACAGCAGCATATACTCGAAGCCTGGGGACCGAGCAGTGGCAGTTATGTAATCTGTGGCACAGCTGAAGGAAGCCTGAAGTACAGGAAGCTGCACTGCAGAGACAGCCACAAGCCCTTCACTCAGTCCGAGTTAGGTGGTAGGATGGAGTCATACGCCTCGCGGATCATACGCTTTGGTGTGATCCAAACGTGGGACTGAATGTGTGAATAACCATTTAACTGCTTTTACAGCTATGTGATAAGAGTGGGCTACATTTGTCTTTTCAGTGAGTCTTTCGCTGTTTGTTGGACACATGTTTATCTGAGCTAGCTGCACTTATTGTTGGAGCAAAGAACAGCCTGGACACCTGCCAGGTGTTGAGCTGCTTGCTTCAAAATGACATGTTGCTCCAGGAAAACAAGTTCAGCTCACTTTGCTGACTGTTGTTTGGCTTCAGGGTGAAAGCTTGGAAATGAATCTTATGTTAGCAAAAGAGACCGATAATAATCTTAAATTCCCCGGAGCAATGAACCAATTTCCATTAGAGGATTTTTTTTGTCCACAAGGTCTAAGAAAAAGCTCTCAAAGTTTATTAAAAAAAGGAAAGAAAAGCTACTTTTTAGTCACGATGATTAATTTTATCATCCTGTCCTAATGAGTTTGGTGTGGTTCAGCCCCCCCCCTTCAGTCTAAGGCACAGTGCCAGTTTTGACTGGTACTGTGATGTAAAGCTAAACCAAAGTGATATTTGCTGCCATTGTTTAACTTCAAGCCAGGCTGCATCATTTCTCACTGTTTCATTTTTAACTCTGCATGCAGCCGTCATACTTCTGTGGCTGCATCATGACTGATCCCTGTTCAGGAACCAAGGAGTAAGCACCACTGTATCACACAGTCCAAGCCAGGGGTGAGCGCTTCATTTTCCCAAGGGTTGAAACTGGGTCTGCTGTGGAGGGCTGCACCAAAAGGCTGAACCCAGTTCTGCTCAATGTTAACGTTAGCTCTTCATTAACTGCTACTGGTAAGAGTAAGAAAAGGGAAATGGGCATAGAAAAAGATTTTTATCACTGCATCTGCTTCAAAGGTCCTACATTTGTCCCTATCAGATCTGCCCTCTTCCAGCACCTGACTATCCCAGCATGCAGATCGCTGCCTGCCACAGCCTCTTTCATTGAGTGCAGTGCTGCCAGCTTCTCCGCGATCTCCAACTCTTTTTGGGCTGTGTCACATCACAGCGCTCATGCAGAGCCGAAGAGAGAAAATAAACTGTCTGCTTTGCTTTTCAACTGCAAGTCCAGATTTCCTGCTCCGTCCTCGATCCGTCTTGTTCACCTGGAGAGAGGCACCTTCTAAATGCTTCTGGCTTCTCAGGACATATTAGTCCACCGAGCCGTCTTTGATAACCTCGCTGCCAGAGGATGGTTTACTGTTTCCTTCAGATTTATGTGGGAATGGAGTCCTGGCTGTGCACCCTGGACGTGTAAAGCTTGGTAACAAGTGCTTGTTGCTTTTCAGATGTCCGTTCCAGTTCTGCATCAGTCGAGTTCTTGTATTTCTCTGTGTGTTTATTCTCATGATGGTGATTCAGATAACCCTTCAGCACTGCTCTCCACAAACGAAGCTTTAAGGCTGACTGCAGGAAGTAAAGACTTGTTGTCTTGTTAAAAACTACATTCTGCACGAGTGTGAGACGACATATGTCAGTAAAGCTGCATCCACATGGATACACACACATGTGCAAATACAGGAAAAAATAGGTGTCTCCTTCAAAATAATAGCAACAAATTTGTATCGTTTATTTCAGCAAACAGACTTGAGTGTTTTGGGACTGACATGGGATTAGCTGCATGATTTCTACTTATTTACATTTGAATAAACCTAAAGTCCTCCTGGCCTGTTTCTAAATGATATTTTAAAGATTATTTCCCGTGCACAAACACACACGTAACACACATGAAAATGTGCACAAGAACATGTTTGCTGGACCAAATTGGTTTGTAAGTTCTTTCTTTCTTTGATCACTGGGCTTCATGCAGTGACTTTGTGTGGCTCTCGGGGCTGAAACATTTCACCGCCCACTCAATGTTTGGCCAGAGAGACGTGAGGCCAGTTACGCTAGATTAGACACTGTGATGGTTCACACGAGGCAGGCTATTAATCTGCATGCTTTTATTTTTGCAGTGAGAGAGGATGGGATATATTTGCTTCTTTCCCATACCGTGTCTCATTTGAGCAACACATTTTGTTTTTATGGCCTCATGTTTGTGTGTAGGTTTTTGTGTTTGCCACTACTATAGGTGGGGGGCGGGGTGGAGGCGTGTGAAGGGGTTAATGTAAGCCATCATCCTACGACCAGCTATCAGTCTCTGATGCATCCTTTGTGCACTTGGATGCTTTTCATGAATTTTCATGTAGGTATTGAAGGACACGAGTGTTTTCATGCTTTGGGTCGATGCAGGCGTGTTGTTGTGTGAAGGCTGGCTGCTGCACAGGGGATCAAACTGGTGTCGTCTTTGTTTTTAAGTTCCAGCTTCTTTTTCATCACACCAACTCAATGAAATGCTGAGTAATGTAATGCAATAAGGATCTAGTTAACGATGTAACACACAGGGATTATCTGTTTACTGGATGCTGTTAATTGGAGCCAGGGACTTATGACAAGCGTGTTTATATATTAATGGTGCTCTTATCTATCTTGCACCCTTGTGTTGATAAAATGATAAAAAATTCTCCGTTACTGCAGTAGTTTGTGTGTTTTCAGCTTGACTCCGTTAATCATCAGTGCCTTGTGATTATTGATTTGCTGGTGCGATCGAGGGGCAAGCAGATTGTGTATGTGAGTCATACATGAAGATCCTCAGACCAGTTCCAGCCTGATCTGGTTTGGCCTTTTTACCTGATCTAGAAACACTGAAATCTAATGTTCTGTGTCCTTGTACATCTTAGTTTGTGGGTCTGGTTTCTCCAACGTAAGTTCTAACAGGATCGTTCAAAATAAGAAATTAATACTATCCCTGATCGATGGCTGTCAGCTGATTCACCACAATGCCTTTGCATGCAAGAGGCAGCTTCGTCAGCCTGGATGTGAAGTTACGTGAGCTGGAGGTTTTTGTGTCAGGTTCTTGAATTTGAGTTCAGTAACGAATTTATCAAATAAATTTGTACCGTGTAGGAAAAATGCAGCTGGTCAGATAAAACGGTTACATGTTGGACACGTTTAAGCTAGCGCAAGGCCAGAGGTGTGGCCCTGACACTTGGCTGGTCCCTTAGATAATTAAATTAAGGAACCCATAATTGAGTGTTAGGCAACCACCTCATTGTTGTGACACAAAATCTGAAGTACATATAGAACAGCCAGTGCTAAAAGAGCCTATTTGTGACATTAGGTTTATGTATTAAAAGAAGAAAAAAAACCTCTCATTGCACCAAGTGTGTTCTGTATAAATGACATGTTAACTGGAAACATGCTCTCAAGGCCACAAGAGGATGGATGGTGTAAAAAAATCAATAGTATTTTGCAGAAACTGTTAAAGTGTTATATGGCCTCATCTGTTCTAGTCTTAATGCTCTTCTGCCTCCATGTTAGCTCACATGCCTTTAGACAAGCCAGGACTCCCACAGAAACACGCGTGTGAGGGAAACCTGGAAGTGCAAACCTTCCCAAACAGCATGGCTAGTGTGAAATCAGACAGAAGAAGACAAAGAAAGGCCCAGCTGTGCTTTACCTGTGGATTAGATATTGTTTGAGAACAAAATAACTGAGATTAGGCTTTGTTTAACATTCAAATGAACACAAAATCATTTTTAGCTGCGAATAAACGATTTCTGTTTACACTTTTCTGATGAAATTCTGCCTCCAAGGATGGTAGTAAGTTGAGCTCAGTGTACTTTGCTGTAGCATTCCTGTATGTAACTGCTGTAACTTCTTTAAACATCTCAGTCTGGACAAATGATTTTTAACAAGGTTCAGCCAAGCGTGGGTGTGTTTGACCTGGGCTCTCTTCTGAAGATTGTTGCCTCTGTGGGCTGCCAGTGAAGCAGCAGGGACTCAAGCTAGCCTCCCAGTATTTACTGAGAGCAGAGACATGCAGCCCACTCACACACAACAGCAGATACATCAGCACAGCACTAATAACACAACCCCTGTAAGGAATGTGTGTTGCATGTGTGTGTGTTATCCATACCAGAGCTTCCATGGTGGCCTTATCTCGGCTAATTCAGGCTCTTGCAGTTCTGCTCATTTCTGTGGTAGGTTGGGTGCTTCCTAAAACCTGGATTGTCTTCACCTTTCACTCTTGCACCCCATTTTAATGCCAACCTCCCCATTATTCCTTTGCCTCAAATCTCCCCTAGGCCTCCGAAAAGAAAAGCTTTACCAGAGCTGAAGGTAACAAGCAAAAGAGGCGAGGGGCAGATAACAAGGCCCAAAAGTATTTTATGAGATAATATGCACAAATGTGCATTCTTCCAGTGTTGATCAGAAAACTACTGGAAAAAGTCTGTAAGGGTGGATATCAGCTTTGTGCAACCAGAAAAACAGAATTGACTGGGATTGCTACATCTCACTTGAGCTTAATGCTTTATTGCCAATAGACCTGGAGTTATTATTCAGATGGATGACTGTCCAACTGAACTTCAGCCTCCAGCTATGGATCCAGTGTGCTTTGGGAACTCTTTGTCTTCTTCTGTTACCCAAACATAAAATCTGATGTGTCACACAATTACTTAGTCATTTTCATCCATCCATCCATCCATGACTTAACAGTGTTAATCACCACACGTCTGATTGATCATGTGGTGATTAACACTGTTGTCTCACAGGAAAAAGGCTCAGATTTTGAATCCACCGACTGTCTGGTAACCACTGCAAACCAGATTTTAGTTTCTTTTGGTATCATAAGGTACAAAATGATGTCATCATGCAAAACAAATGCAGTTTGCTTAGCATTTGCTGCCTCATTCATGTACTCACTCAAATAGCACACACATGCACGCAGCAGGTGGACCTGATAGATGAAAGGCTTCGGTTCTCTGCAGGTTCACTGTGCTGTGCATACAAAGCCGTCCCCTGCAGAGATGGCCAGCCTGTCCGGTCCTGGAAATGCACGGCCTGTGTGTGTACATCCTTTTTTAAGCCAGCATATACAGTACCACTGTGGTTCCCAAAGCCTGGTTTACTTTTCAATAGCCAAACTGTTTACGATCATCCTCCATCATCCTCTCATTCAATTGATCATACTTTTGCTCATAAGCGGTATTCCGGTGTGCTTTTCACTTGCTTCGTGTGTGTGTGTGTGTGTGTGTGTGTGTGTGTGTGGTGGAAGCAGTGTGTAGCTTTGGCTGCTGCCTGTGACGCCGTCTCTGCTAACACTCAAAGCAGATGGGAAATGAAAATTAATCATTTTTAAACAAAGGACTGTTATATATTTTTTAACTGCACCCTGCATACTTGGACAATATATTTGACTGCTGCAGTGCATTGTTGTTGCTTCAAATGTTGTGGAAGTGTTGGTGGACATGAGAAGCCAGAGAAAGGGCCTGGGAGAGGAGATGTGGCCAGAGGAGGTAATTGTTTGTGCAGAGGACCCCAGCGTGCATGTCTTTGGCCGAGTGGATGTACCTTGACCGTATGGACTAGCTCACTAAGACAGCAAAGATGTCAGTGCAATTTCCTGTGTACATGGAAGAAGTAATCTTCATGGTGTTCTCAGCTTTTGTTTAGTGCAAACAAAGCTTGTAGCCGCATCCTTCCTCTCATCTGTACAGTGTGAAATGAAGGCAGAAAGGAGGAAAGAAAAGGCTGTAACACAAGACTGATGAGCTCTCCCTCATAAAAGTCAACCATCCATATAATTAGTTGATGTGCTGTTTTTGTTAAAATGAGAGTTTTCACAACTATTAATAGTCAACGTTAGCTCCTAAATGAAATTGACTTTCCAATATGTTTATTTGGCTGTGGCCAAAACTCTGGAAGATACTGAAAATAGAAATGTCTCCAAGCAAGAAAAATCCTTTTGTAGCCCGTGTCTGGTCCAAATAACAAGGTTTCCTTCAGCAGAATTCGTTACACAGTGTACTGACACTCTTTGATTACTAAAAGGTCTGCCAGTGCTTTATGATTCCTGACATTTCACAAAGCTTTGTTTCTCAATCTGTCACACCAATTTGTAGATAATAACAGTCCTCCTTTGGGGTAAGGAGTTGCCAGATCAAATGAAAAGAAGCCCGGCTCTGTCAGTGATGAGAGAAACTGGATATGTGTTGTTTATTTTTATCTTTTTTTAATCAGTGCATGATTCTTTGGTCCCTTTTTTTCTTTGTTTAAACAACAACAACACAACAATATACCATTTAAAAAAATGAAACTCTGCAACGTTTGTTCACTGTCGGTATGTTGGTGTCAGGCTGTGCAGCATATCATCCAATAAACTGACATGAAACTGAAATATTAATATTTTTTATAATTTCTATTATAGAACACGTAAAGAAAATTCAGATAAAGATAATGACGTGTTCTTTCTTCAGGCCTTTAATTTGCCTGGACCATTTTTACTGTCCTTTGTTCTTTTTCAGCATTTGATGCAGACGAAGTCGAAGCCGCTCTTTGCTATCAACAAACGAGGTGCCCTTGAAGAAGATTGTTTTTCGGTTCTTCCCTCAGCAGCGGAGCAGGACGTTGTTTCCAGCCTCAGTAGTTCTAGACCTTTTGAGTCCTACAGCAATGGGAGCTGTTACAGTGACTGAGGACTGTGGCTGCTTTTCTGTCCACATGTAATTAACTTCAAATTAAGTCAGAGTTCAAGAAACACTGTTTGCAAGAAACAGTGGATATACAATGACCCGATAGATCTCAGATGTATAGTGGGTGAGTGTTACATTACTATGGCTGTATAATTACAGAGATTCTCTTTATTAACTCATAATGAGCTTGTGGGGTTCCTACTAATGTACTTATTAGTGTATAACGAGGGCGGAATGAGAGCTCGCATCTCTGATGTTATTTTCAGGGTCACTTGATTTTCTTTTTCTGCACCTGTTCTTTGTTGTATGAAAGTCCTCATACATGGACTTACCCAAGTCTGGCTGAGCACTACACTATGATCCTGGCTTCATGCCTCCACTGAAGCTTATCAGGTGTTTGGCTGCAGACTCTGGCACATCTGCAGAAAGTATCTAATTGTGGACAAAGGAAAAAAACATATGCACATAATGCTGCCAGATGGCACATTTTAGAACTGCGGATGCAGTAAGTTGCTTTGGAGTTCAATGATGCTCCTCGGTGCATTTTCAAAATCAATAATTGACAGTCTTTTTAATGAAGCTAATTGTTAAATCTTATCCAGAAGATCTAGATCAAGATTTTTCTGTCTTTTGAAGTGTTAATGGAAAATAACACTCCCCACGGTCCCCTGAAAAGCTTGACACCTACAAAGCTTTCTTGACTAAAACAAATTTTAGTGGCGATAAATGACAGGTCTGAGGTGGGCTGGCTCTCCTCTGTGTACATTTACAGATGCAGCCAGTAAATCTCTTCAGCCAAGAGCTCCTATGTGACTGTGCTTGTTTTGAAAGATTTCTGAGGTTGAGATACATGTCATTATGAATAAGGAAGGGAGGACTATTTAGTGCTCCAGCTTAGACTGAGAGAGGAGGGACTGTGAGGGAGCAGCAGATATTTAAAAGCAGACAGTAGGGAGAAAAGGGAGGGAAAGATCTCAAGGGTCCTGACCTCTGATCGTGTTTGCTGGAAAGAAAGAGGGTGAAATTGAAAGTAAAATCTGAAAGTTGTTACTGTTGCTAATCTGTGTACTTGTGTTTTTGGGTCTCTGGTGTCAGGAACTGTGAAAAAAGATGCTCTGTTAGGTTGAGATCAGGTGACAGACCTGGGCATTGAATATCCAATCTCAGTGTAACCAGTGGAAACTCTGCATTTACATTCATGAATGCATCTCTTGGTTGTAGACTTTAGTAATGATATGCCAGCATTCTTGACGTGGTTCGATGTTGGCAAAGTGTTTTTCTTAACCAAAGAAACAACTGAGTTCATTCACTTTAGTTGTCCCCTGTGCTCTTTCAGGCCTTTCAGTGTTGCTGGCTTGTTTATTCCTTCTTATAAAGATTGTTGTTCAACCTCTGATGACCTGTCAGGGGTGTACCTAATGGTGGAAGTGGGTCTTCGTGTGCTTATTCCAGTGCTTAATTATTTTGTTGCCATATTTTTGGTCCTCCTGTGAACTCTGCATGTGTGATTGTCCGGTTGGTTTCACTTTAACTGACTCAAACTCAAACAAGAAGCACTCTGAAAGTGCAAACCTCCACCAAGGCAGCTCTTTCTCTTTCTCTTGATGACACGACGTGATATTTGGATGCAAACTAAAGTGTGATATTTGAATCCCCACATACCAGTATAATTCACTAAATGTTGCCAGTACAAATAAAGACTTTTTTTAAGTATCATTTTAAAAACAAGACGTTTTATGAGTTTAACTTAATGAAGGTTTGGCTTTGTTCAACTTTGAAGAAGAGGTCCAAAAATAATGTGATATTTAGAATCCCCATATGTTATTCCCTATATGCCTATATATTTAAAATGGCTCTATATAGCATTATTATCACTTTGACCTTCAGATTATTGGCCTTGAAGGAGACGTCAGACACATTTGACATATTTTAAATCTGCAGGTACTTTCTCTACGTTGATACATGCCACACGTCTGGGAATCCCATTTTCTATGTTTTAAGGGTTTTGGTCAATTTTTGACCAATAAGTCATTGTGTTGACCTTGAGACCATGATGGATGTAATCCAAATTATAATTAATTATTTTTTAGCACGACTGCACTTCCCTACAAAGTTTAATTAGGATTAATTCAAATGGTGTTTACAGAAAGAATGACATGCACGCATGCAGAGATAATAAGCTCGTGATATCTTAATGTATTGAAGGCAATGGAAACTGAAGTATATTCTGTGAACCTGGACGAGTCCTCTAGCCTAATGCCTACAGAGTCATGTTTTCATTGAGGTTAACAGACTCATTTGTCCGACTTCCTCCTGCTGCTGATGTGTCTTACCTTCATTTATAATTCCTTTGATGGCCAGAATAATTGCATAAATAAAACATCTGTCTGCCAAATGGGCCGATCGATTTGTGGATGTCCTTAATAAACCATCAGCTTTTCTTTTGAGCTCGCCTGCACACAGAATGAAATACTTCCAAGCTTCAGGGTGTCCAGTGTTTTTTTTTTTTAATTCCATCACCGTTTTCTAAACTCACCCCAGACGCAGATAATGAGGGAACATCATGAAAAAGTTTGCAGTACTGTTGTTTTTTAGTTTGACAGTCCACCGAACCGAAAGGGCATGCAGATGTCTTTAGATCCCCCTTTGCTCCTCCATTCCTGAGACGTCTCTCGTCATCTTTACATAACCCTGTACTGTAAGTGGATGGGGAGTTAATAAAGGTGAAAGCATGCTGTATTTGAGCTAGCACCACAGACAAATACACACACAAAAAGCAGTAAGAATGAAACTGCCATGCGATAACCCCGGGGACTCATCAGCCTGGCTGAAAAACCTTAACAAGAAGCCTGACATTTCTTCCCTGCTTCAGCAGGCCCTTTCTCTGGAGCTGTCCAATTATCTTCTGTTTCAGTGTTTTTACTGTGTGTGTGTGTTGTGTAACTAAGACTTCATGACCAAATGTGATTTAAAAACTTCTAGTTTTCTGTAAAACACACTAAATGCACCCAATACTTATATAATTGCTATCATTTCCTGATTACTGTGATCACGAGTCGCAGATGTGTTGATACTGACCCAAGTTTTTAAACTCTGTACTGGTTAGAAACAACACCTACGATAGCCTTTTAAGTCCTTCAGAGTGCATTAACTCTGCATCTTTCTTATTTACAGTTCTAACCATGTAATTGCAATAATTAATATAAGACAGCATTTACTAGTCCACAGGGCAAATGTCATGGCCCACAGTAATAGCTGCACATTTCTGGTTCCACTGCCTCTGTGCTGGACTTGTCCTGTGGGTGTGGCTCAGGCAGCTCCTCCAAGCACTAATGACACAATTATTACACAAAGTTTGTAAGAACAGGTCCAAATGAGTGTTTTTTTTCTTCAACAGAACCTAAGATTAGATGATAAAACATTGCAACATATTTTGAAAATGCCAGAATCTTAAAAAAAGCTATGATACTAATTTATAGCACTTGAATGGCTCTGGTCTCTGAAGGGAAACCCAGTCAGTCTTGCTTTCATTCTTTTTGAATGTATAAATCTTCTTTTGTCTGCTCCCTTAATAACACGTGGTCACCACAGCTGACAGGTCTGCATGTTTCCTGGCACGACACTGTACTTTTCCACCTCTGTACACTCCCTCACATCCACTGATGGCTCCTCAGATTCTCCAGGAATTTGCTGACATCTGTATTATATTGCAGCTATGATTATTATTCCTTGGCTGATCCATTCAAAAAGTGCAGTGAAAAAGTAGCCGGAGGACTTGATGGTACCGAACAGGCCGATCTCAGTGTGATGTATAGTTAAAGTTCCCGTGTCATGTCAGGTTGTGGTGTCGGGTCTCAGAAGGGCTTGCAGTTATGATGTACCTCCATTACCCACTCCACATGTCAGCCCCCCCCCCCTTTATATTTTTTTAATCCCAAACTTTCGACTATAAAACATGTTCCCATTGCTCGTGGAGGAGAATTGGCTTGTTAACTGGCTCTAAGTGATTGAGGCTGCGACTGAAATTTGTTGATTAGGTCTTTTTGCAGAAAAGCTCTTTCAGCTCTCACAGTAAATATTTGGCTCCCTCCCACCAGTTTGCAGAACAATGCATGCAGCATATGCTTTGGGAAAGCAAATATTTAACATCCAGTCTTCCTTCCTACCTCTACTCATAAATAAACAGACTTAAGTAGAACTGCTGATCCATCCATTCCATCTCTGTGAACTGTAATCATTGTCCACACGGCCCAAGGTTTATCTCTCAATTTTCTTTTTTTGGGCTGATTTAAGTCACCTGTCACTGGAACATCCCTTTTTAACAGTTTAAACATTTATCCGTGTTATTTGTTGTAATCAGCCTTTGTGGGTTGCATTTCTTTAATGCTGGGATTGCTGGATTGCACAGCATGTCAAGCCGTTATACCAACTTAAAAGCCTGTATCTCCTTGTAGCCTCTCCCTGCTCTCACCTGATGTTCCTTTCATACCTCCTCAGTGCATGCTGAATCAAACTGGGATGGGATCCTTTACCATAATGCATGCAGGCCTGGAGTGATATTTATAGATTGCGAATGCATACTATAATAATCCGCATTTCACTACCAGTAAAATATTGCGTATTTTGCTAAATATTCTGGTAGTGTTGTGATGTAGTCCGGTATTTTGTTTTTACTCTGCAAAAACGATTCTGTGCCTTGGGTATGCTCAGTGTGTGAGCCACAGTTGTCTGAGAAAGTGCAAAGAAAGATGTTTAGGAGGGAAAGCTTCCCTCTGAAAAGCTTGAACGATGTTTAACAGAATTGTTGCCATCAGATGTATTTAATTCAGAGGCGAATCTGATTCCATGGTCAGTTGCTTGCTGAGCTTCTTACATCATTTTAAAGCTGCTAGTATTGATTTTAAAGTGAGGCACGTGGATTTGCTGAGCCAGTGCGTTTGGAGTTATCAGTCTCTTTAAGGGGATTTATCTTTGGCCTGCTAGTGGAAAACAGTTGTGCCTTTCAAGCGGATCAGAGTCTAGCTACACACTTTGAGAAGATGCAGGGTTGAATTTGATGTAATATGGAATCATGTCCTTTTAACCTTTGGTGCAAAGTTTTTTTTTTTCAATCAATAGTTAATTTTTGAATGTGCTTAAGTAGGGAGGTTAACACAGAATGATTTGTACTCCCAAAACAGACTTTTTTTTAACCCTTTCCCCCTCAAAGGCCACACACGAGCTGCAGACTGAGTGAGAGTGTAGCTGTCAGGCTGTGCAGGACTAAGAGACATGAGCATAGTGTACCCAACTCCTGCAGGCTGGCTACTGTCACACTGTTGTTTTTCTAATGTCTCTAATGCAGGAGTATTTGGGTGGTAGTACTATGTTTATTTGCTTGCTTATGAGTCTATGCTTGTGATTTCATTGCAGTCAGGCCATTAGATCAGCTTTGATGCAGATAGACAGCACTGAATCTACTGAGCTTGAGTAATTGGACCTTGTGGGGAACATCAGACCCACTTCTGGAAAATGGACACACTCATTACAGCACAATCACACCCGTGTAAACACACTCCTTCCCATAATACTTATCACTCTTTGTAATAGTTATCTGATAAAAGGCAGCCTCTTTTGAGATTAGAATAATGGCTTTTTCCTCTTTGAAGTCACTAATGATATCAGATTGTCAAGGTCAGTGACAAGATACGCGTTTTGTTTAAGGGGGTGCTATGTTGTCACCGAAGGTGAACAACACATACTGTAGCCGCAAGTTTTTCAACCCAGTTAAATATTCTACAGAAACGTGTTCATTATTTTGATTACAAATATGTTTTCACAACCATATGATGTGGTATTCTTGATAATACCAGTGGAAGTGGAAGTGATTGGAAAAACAGCACCTCAGCCACTGAGCGGCAGGCCACAAGTTGGGCCGACATCATGTGAAACCCTGTGGGTTAAAAATGGGATGTCACCTAAGTTCCTGTGAATGTGCATATCAGTTAATTCCAATATTAACCCCATATGGTTTTAATCAACTGTTCAATCTTAAATGGCATCTTTTTATTTAATTAGTAATTTTAAAGCTTAAAAATGAGCTTTCAAAAAAGTTTCATAATACTGTATGAAGCTTGAGTCACAAACTTGGGAAGCATTTAAAGGGAAACATCTTTTTATGCACTCTCCTTCTCATAATTGGCTTGCTTTAGTATGACTAACATACTCATTTATGCTTTGCTGTTTTTTAATAAAAACGCTCTTAAATCAAGGCATTTCATGGTGGTCGTGAAATGAAGTGTTTCCAAAGAAAAGCATGAAATTAGAATTTGGCCTTTTCTGATAAACTTATCAGAGTTGCAAAATGAAATGGAAAATATAATCAAAACTAGGCCGTTTGATTATAATCACTGAAAAAAAGACTGTTCTGTATCTAGTGTAGATCGACTTCAAAATAATAGTGACATAATGCTGGTTTTCTGTTTTCTTGTTGCCATTTCAGTTTCTGTTTGCAGGGAGGGGAGTTTTTATTAAAACCCAGCTGTTGTGTGGCCTGATAAACGGATAAAAGGTGAAAGGCAGTTTGTTTTGCATTACTCTCTCTCCCCCGTGCAAGCCACAGCTCTTAACTGAACGGGGGGGGCTGCAGAGCGAGCACTCGCCCTCCTCGTGTCTTTGATCACTTCATCTTTTCTTTTCTTTTTCTGTGATCCCTCTTTGATCTTCTCCTTTACTCTCCCCACCCTGACACTTTCTTTACTTCTAAATCTTTGACCTTGTTATATTCAACATCTGTCGGTCTTCATCTCTCATTTGTCCTTCATGCAGAACTTCCTTCTTTTTCCAAGTGAAACTGTAGCAACAGAATAACAGGAATTAAGAACTAGGGCCTCTTGCCCAAAGCAATGCATTCAACATCATCATCTAGTTGTATCATTCTAATAAGAGCAGAGACTTTACCCCGACCACAAACACTGCAGCAAGCACACACATCCACTATCATCAGTACTTAGAATTTGAAGGTTTGTACTTGATACTGAGATGATGGTTTGACCTGAGTCCATGTGTCTCTGTCACTTAGAGCTTCATGTTGAAAGCCTTTCACATTTTTAAGTGGTTTTGTTGACGGGAGCCAAAGCTGAGAAAACGACTGCAGTTTCAGGTTCGTCTGCCAGAAAGACGTCAGTAAAAGTCTGTCGGCTCAGTGTGGACAGAAACGTGTAAACCAGCTTGTTTAAAGGCTTGGCGTCTGACCTTGTGCTGCTCCTTAAATAATGTGTTCATTCAGCTTGTGCAATAAACAGTCCAACATCGAAAAGTGATTCTGTATATAAGCAGGTTTTTTCAGTGTTTAAAGTAGAGAGTATATAATATAAACCTTACCTGTTAATTTTACTAAATTAACTCTGCAGTAAATGTTAGTTGTGCTCTAGTTTACAATGTTTTACAATATTAATGTATTCCAACAGCAACCCCAAATCTCTTTGTATTTGATCATTATTGTTCAGCAGTACTTTAGTTTCTCCTCTTCAATAATGTGGTGACTGCACACAGGTCCTGTTCTCTTTCTAAAAACTCCATGTATGTGGAAAGTTGGCTGCTGCAGTGCTCTGTTCTTCTGTCGTCACAGATGTCACTATCACTGACCAATTAAGCTTTGTTTCTGTTTGCCTTCCCCTGGAACATGGGATCTGATGAGCCATGGAAATGAATCCGTCTGTCGGGAAAGCAGGGAAAACTGGGCGGTGATGGTCTGTGTTCACCTTGATCGATTAGCTTTAGAATAACAAACAAAACTGCCCGAAGAAAGTGCCCCTTAGCCTTTGTGCAATAAGCTAATCATTTTCTCATATTGATTTATTAGTAGTAGTATTAGTATCAATGTATACATTTTTTTTACATTCTGGATTTTTGAAACTAGAATTTTTGAAACTAGAATGATTGTAAGATGATCTTACCCAGCTCCAGGCACTGAATGGTGATAACAGGTTTGCATGGTCATATTTGCATGCCGATACAATCAGTTCATATGTACAATGCTTTGCAGCTCTGTAAATATAATTTATTATTCATTTATTTTAATGACTGAATGGCCCTCAGTGATAAAATGCAGTCTGAACCTCACCACACACAATACGACTACGCTGCTAACTCTCTGTATTATGCAGTTTCACATAAAAACATTAAAATGCTCAGGTTATCTTCAAATAATAACCTTTTAACATAAATACTCTTTATCCATTATACACTTTTGAATACTGGAACACAAACAAAGGTTTTGTGTATGTGACACAGTAGCAAAGATAATATTGTAGCATCTTATATTTGAAAGCTGCCCTGAAATACTGGACTTTATTCCATCCTTCATTCAGTAGTTAGAGGACGACTAGGACTTGTCAGCTTCATGAATCCTTTCATTTATATGATTGCCTTCTGCAGTGTGTTTATTGTTGAAATAAATACTGCAATAACACTTCAAAAGACAATGCATCACTGCCCTCTCTCCACAAAGGTTATGCAGCAGGATACTTTAAGAGATCTTGATAAACCTAATGGCCCACTTACTCTGAAAGCTCAACTATCTCATTTGAAAATATAGTTCTCTGTCTTAAAGATTAATGGCAATGGAGCCTGATGTTTTATGTTAGTATTTCTGGGAAATAAAGTCGTTTGCAGAATCCAATTTAAATTTCCAAGCCCCTGTGGAATGGGTTTAAAAACTCCTGCATATGCCTGCAGATTAAATGACCTGTAATCTGTTTTAAGTTTGAACACAATTAAACAAATGATATAATACTACAAATGTTGCAGAACTTATGGGGAGCTGAAATGTTTATTTATTTTCTAATCACTGATTAGAAGCCGAAAACCTAAAAAATGAGTGACTGCAACTTGGACAGGATCACAACTGTAGTTCAATGATGGTATTTTGTAACTGCATATAAATATGCAGAAATCTGTCCATAATGATGGGTTTGTTTTGGACCTTGATCCAAAAAGCAAGTAACTCATCACTTAGCACTTCATTCTGTCATCCAGAAAGGCCACTTATGCTAATAAGCAAAACATGGCATCAGCCAAAATACTAAGAGTCTTCATAATAGATACACCAGTGGTTGACGTCACAGTGACTGTATCCATCTTTTATCCACAGTGGGTACAGAATATGGAACAGATGTGTCATTCTGCTCCAAAATAAGCACGATATTTCCTGCAGGTTTAAAAAATCTTTTTTGATCAGTTCTGATTGTCTCCCAGTGTGATGGAGGAGCAAGTTGTTGAACATCTCGTTCCTCCCACTGCCCAGCTGTGTCAGGCCTTTCACTCTTCTCATGCTTACAGTGCAGATCTGACTGCAGCGCAGTGTGCCTGTGAGTGGCATGCATGTTAATTGTGCTAACGAAGGTCACCCAGAGGAGCAGCTGGAGTCGCTCTGAGTCTACAATACACCCTGTAGGGAAGTCGCTGCCCGGTGTGAACCTCACCATGATATCGAAAAGCACCATATGCTCCCCACCCACCACCTCACACCTTTGGCAGAGCTGCCACTGAGAAATCCAATCACACAGCCCCGAGCCTTTTGTGATATGTGAGATATTGTGAGGTCTGCTGTCCAGACTCGCATCAAATGAAACACAACACTATGAACTAAAATGAACTTCTAGAAAGCTCTCCCTCGTCACAGTTGCAGTCATGCAGTTTAAGCTTGCTTTCGCCAAGTGGGAGTAGAAATTTATCAGAGAAACAACCTTGAAATGCTCAAATCAAAGAACATGTGGCAGCAATAATCTCAACATTTAATTTGTATCTAGCAAACACAGAGCAAACCAAACATCCTTAATACATCAGAAGTTTCTTCTTTATGACTGTTTCTGTCGCTGTCATAGTGACAATTTAAACAGATCAGAGCAGTCCAGACCGGACAGCTACAACAGGTTAATGTTGTTGTTGGTGGAGCTCAGTCGTACTGACGTTCTCGCCATAATTACTGTTTCTGATGCAGATCCAAGCCGGTCTTCTTTTGACTTCTTTTCATTTTTGTCTGGTGGAAGAAACCCTCTCTGTAAGTGATGAGATGTCCTACGATGACCTTTATGATTTATTCTGTATGTCAGTGTGTCCTGTATCTCATATTTTCTAAAAAACAAAAGCAGGAGAAAAGTCTGTGCACAGTGAAAATGCAAAATTGAGATAATTCAAAGATTTTTTCTTAAAGATTTTTCCACCAACATGGTACTAAAATATAAGGAAAGTTCGGTCATGAAAATGTAATAAACTGCATGGCTGTAATTTTGTCAATGAGCATATAATTATACATTCCTTGAGTTTTCAGTTTAAACCCATAAATAGTTGTTTTGTGAAGAACTCTGTGCATGTCTTATTAAAACTGAGCGATGTGGTAAACTAATGACATATAGTGGGATATGCATCACGCTTCCATTGCCCAACGTGGGGCAGCTTGATGTTTAATGTTTGTCAGGTTTCAAAGGTTAGACAGGATATGGACTGGCACCTTGGAGACGGCACACCGTCAGCCCTGGGGGGTCTTTGCTCTGGTATTTCACATTAAGGGCATGGCATAGCACCCGGCAGGCTCCCTGACTGTGCTGTAGTGGGATGCCAAGTGTTGGGTATCTCCTTTGTTTCTGCTAAAGCAGAATGTGAAAACAACCACGGGTATTTTAAAGAGCGTTTTCTGTTTAGTTTTGAATCGTTAGTGTTATAAGATTCTCTTTTTTCTGATTGACTCTGTGCTGAAGACGGAAGGAATGATCTCATAGTTTAATACCCCCAGCTGTTTTCCTGCAGCATGGAACATCATTGATGGGAAGACCAGATGGAAACCCACTGACTGCGGAAACAAATGAAACGTTTCCTGCATGCAATCTGTGCCCTTCAGTGACACCGTTTACATGTGTGGGTGTGTGTGACGAGCCCTGCAGGGGTCACATTCACTCGGTGCTCTGGAGTGCAGAGTCAGCCTTTGCTCCGCAACTCCTGTTCAATGGGACATGGTTTCAGCTCAAGTTGTGCTACAATGTTGTAGAGTGACACTTATTTACCCTCACAGCCTCAGTGATGGTATCAAATCATCATCTTAATGTTGGTGTGTGTTTGGCTTGGGTTTGAATCAGTCCCAAACTGTATGTGTTACAGTGAGGGACACAGTTATATAAAAATCTTATTTTTCTAGCTACAAAACGGAGTTGAGATGTGATCATACTGAACTGTTCTATAATCTACTATTAAACCAATACTTCACAATTTGTTTTAGTAGTTTTTATTGTTGCATTGTGTTAATTAATTCATAATAAATAACTTGAAATTGGAATTGAACCACCAACCTTCCAATTAGTGAATGACCTGCTCGACCTCCTGAGCCACAACCAGCCCACCTAGTAAATTAGCCACACAGGTGTTCCTAATGAGGTGTGAGACTGAAAGTCAATGTCCAGTGTGTGAGTCAGCAGGACGAATGGTTGAGAGAAGAGAGGTTTGATATTGTTAAGGTGTCCCAATATTCACCCTGTTCATGGTCATTTATTTATTTTTAATATCCTTATTACACTTTTAGGATCGTGATGCCTGAACAGACACACTCGTTTACTTTGGTGTTTTCATTGTCTTTGGACTTATGGCGCTCTCCACTTAATGTTCAGTATATCTCGTACAGATCTTGGCTGTACTGCAGAGCTGTGTTTAATGTATCACAGCACAAATATGTAAGTGTACTGTTGTATGTGGCCACCTTACCCTCTGTTATGAATGCTGGATTATGAATCTTTCTCTCCACTCGTCCTTTGTTCCTGACAAATGGGATGATGATGAGGAACAAAGGCAAAAGCAGTTCATTTTCACAGTTCAGTTAACTTTAACTGCTGAACAAATAGTCAAATCGTTTTGTCATTTTGGGACTCCTGTGGTTAATTGCTTATTTCCATTTTCCATTTGCTGGTCGAGTTTGGGTTCACTTAGAAAAGAACATTTATTTTTTATAAACTTTCTTTCAGCAAAGTTCTGCAATTATTTGCAGTGAAGGCCCATATTTAATTGAAAATGGTACAAAGACAAGATACCAAATGCTGAAACTGAGAAATATTTAATTTGAAAAGTACATTTTCCTTTTTAATTGGATCCCAGCAGCATATTTAAAAGCAAAAGGCAGGCGCATGGTTTCCCTCTGTGGTGCATCACCTGTAATATTAACAGCAGTCTGCAGACTTTTTTAAAAACTCATTCTGACAGAAAAATGCTTTTCCATATTGGCTTGATACAGACGTTTAGCTGCTAAAAGTTTTGGGACTCTACTGTCACTAGGTGATCGGTGTGGTATGGAATGACTTTTTTATTATTGTCATTGAAGCTGTGCTAATGGAGGTTCTCTGCAGTATGATGCTGACAAACATTATTCTCATATTGCTCAGTAATCTGCACCTTCAGCCTGTCACAGAGCGAATCCCCTCACATTCTCTGGGAGCTCGTTTGTACACAGTCGTGTTACTCGTTAACCTCGTTACATGTTTTCTTGCTGCCATCTTAGCATTTTTCTTTTTGTTATAAATTATTAAATTGGCGACAGGTTATTTATGGAGTTAATAATGATAAATGATTTTAATTGAGTGTCGACATGCTGTAGTTGTTACAATAGATCATTCTATTGTAACTACTTTGTGGATTTAATTCAATGTAATTTTTTAATGGAGGATAACTCTCTGGTACTTGGTTTCATCCAAGTGCTCCTTTGGACTTTCTTAGCTTCAACTCTTTATCGCTGCACTTTTTAACATTTTTATTTAAAGTTCAGAATCTCTGAACTTCATATTTCACAAATAAATATGTAGGGGAATGAAAACTGCTGGAGGTCATAGACTCAGGGTCACCGGTTCTGGGGTTTGGCACCGATCGTTAAACTCGACTTGCAGGGTCAACCAGCAGTTCCTTGCAGCTGACGTCTCTTCCACCTGAGGTGCACTGATGCAGAAGGGAGTAACAGAGGCTGCAGCACACTTGCATGCTGTGGGAGAGCAGCATGGAAGCCACAGGGAGTACAACAACGTGGGGCCAGGCTCCCACAGAACACTTGTTAAACTTTCTTTCATTTCAATATCACAGCATAAGCTAAACAGGAAGTGAGTTTGACCTTTTTAAGATGGGCAAAAGCACATTGTTGTGAAGAGAAAACAAAATGAATGCAGTCCAGTAGGTGTGTTGGGTAAATGATCTCGTTTTCTTCATTGTTGGAGGCCAAAATCATAACTGAAAATAGAATCTGATAAATTGGCCAAATGTACTGTGGAAGCACAAGTGAGTAAAAGTGCAGGGTCACCACAGTTTGTGAAGCTGTACGATACAGATCTGGAACAACATTCAGGAATGGGGTGGAGACGGCAAGCAGAGGGATAAATGCTCTCAAGCTGCTATTATGATCATGAGCTTTCTGTGTAGCTACAAGAGGAGTTGGTCCTAAATTTAAAATGATTTTATTAACTCACAGGTGTTTTTCCTTTAAAGCGTACATAATGGAGCCTTCTGTTCACTGAACTATCTCTATGACCTTCATCCCTCTGAATTCAGGACAAACGTCTTCATGAGGAGTCTTCATAGGACCTGAAACAGTTTTGCAGCAGGTGCATTGATGTTCTCTCACATGTTGTCTTTTAGTACAACAGATAATGTGATGTGTGCACGATTTGCACATTTGTCTCTGGTAGCATATAGATTTATGTTTTTGTGGACATGACTGAGCGCACTCTATAAACCCAAGGACACACAATAAGTGAGGATCCTGTCCGTGTCCAGTAAAAGCCTCATCTAGACTGATATTAAACCACCAGACACACAACGTACAACTTTAAGCTACGACTGTTACCATAAATAAGACCTTTTACTGTTGAACAAAAGCCTTTTTAAACGGGAACAACAAACATGGGCATCGGCTTTTTTAAAGCTTTAATCTTGTAGACGCATCAAAGCAGGAAGAAAGCATCCTGTGGCTTTGCACTACATGCTGCAATGATTTTCTTTGGCCTCTTCTGACCTAAAGATATTTTTGTCTGACTTTATGAATATTGTCTTTTTTTCTCTTATGGCTTTCTTAATAAAGTCTATGAAGAATATATGATGTTGCATATCTCTGCCTCTGCCTTACAACGAGTGCTTTACTAAACTCGTCTAAAAGAGAACAGATGGGCTCGGAAATGAGATCTGGCAACAAGGCTCAAATGCACTGCTTTGATTCATCATTTGATTTCATTTTCTAGGGCCAAAGGTGGAATACACTGGCGTGACTCAGCCATATTTAATCCATATTCACCTGTCATCTCAGCTGTGAACAGCTTAACACGAGTTGATGGACAAATTAGTGAAATAATAGAGAAGTAGACTGAAATTGCTAATCACAGAATGAACAGTCTGACTATCCAGACAAGTCATAAATACTCCAGAACCTCTAAAGTGATGGTTGCATAAAGGGTTGGTCAGTGGATGAAATTACAGCAAGTTGGACTCAGGTTTTCAAGCATTTCCTGAAGTCACGGTTACAAACAACATATTGATGGACACCATCCATCTGGGCTCACAGACCAGTGATTCCTGTGTGTCCTGTCAGAGCTTCTTTAACCAGGGTAGTTTTTGCTTGAGGATTTCTTTTCCAGGCTTTAGGTCATCCTGAAGAAGTCAGTGTTGAGGAATGTGCCTTGTTTTGACTGTTTGACATACCAGTTCTGGCTGTTGTGTGATGATATCCAGATTAGGTTGCTATGCGGTCTGTGCGTATTAATGTGCACCAGACATTTTGGCACATGCAACACATTCATGTGTCTTTTTGCACACACAGCTATGAGAATGTAATGCAGAATCTGACATATTTGCTGTGTTTTTGCTCTCTGTCCCTCACTGTCTCTGCTTATAAAGGCTTTTTAAGTGAAGTGTGATATAGATTTTCAAAAATCCTATAACATCAGAACACAGAAGCCCTCGGTCAGTTCCTCGGTGTAACTAAACATTTCCTTCTGTCCCTGGTCTCTGGCTCTAGAGGAATGCCTACCATGTGGACTGGAGCCTAGCCTGGATAGCTGAGTCCTTGGAGCTCTGGGTGATAGATGAGCTTAAGGGACTATAGGCCCCACAAGAGGCTTTGATTTTCTCCCTGGATGTGTTCAGTAGCAGGAGCACAATGAAACAGAGAAAGGCTCAACAGAAAGATTATGATTGGTTTCTGTTCCTTTTTCCTTCCAGTCCCTTCAGAGGAACACAATATACAGAATGACAACAGGAGAAACGTTTGGGCAGCAACGTGCTGTTTAACACGTTTACTTAGTTGTGTTGAGCTCTGATGACTCTGAAGACTGGAAAAGAACTCATGACATTTCATTTCTCAGATTGTTCAGTGACCCATTGTGCCCTAATGATGGGGGCTCTTTATTCCATAGGAAGAAACGTGACTTTCATGCTCTCTGGGGCTCATTAAGTGTGCCCTCTGCAGGGAGAGCATGACAGCACAGCACACTCACAGCATCGCACAGGCACTGAGTCTCCTCACTGTAAAGTGTCAGTTATGGTCCATAACTGACCATAGCTAAAGTGTCAGTTATGGTCCCGCAAAAATGTTTGTGTGCATACTTTCATTTGGACAGCAGTGGATGCTGATTGGTTAGGGGCTGGAAAAGGGAAAGAAGCAACAGTGTTCAGAGTTCACAAGGAATGGTAGAGGCACAAACATTAATTATCACAGATTAAAGTACAACATAAAGAGTGCAGGCTGGTGGCTGCAGTGGATACTGTCAGTTTCAGCTCAGCTCCTCTCCACAGCACAGCACACAAGCCCATTAAACACTATAAGAAGGTCTTGTGTGTGTATAAAATAGACTGACTGCAAATATTATGCATTAAATGTTTTATTTCTGTAAAAAAAATAGATTTCACTTCAGTCACTTTCCTGAATACTTCTTGAGTGACTTTGATTTGATCTGAACTCAAGAAGTTTTAGTGCCTCTGAAGAGAGCTTTAGGTTTGAATAGCTGACACACCTGATTGGTCAAACCTGCAGAATCCTTTTAATGTGCCGTCCTTGGGTGAGCGTTATAGATGTGACTGGAGGCACGCGGGATCCACAACAACGTGCGTTTTTAAAAAGCTAATTTCGCTTTGGAATTCTTAGGTTTAAAAGATGAAAGGAACGACTTTCAGAAGCTGTATTTAACAAGGACATTTGTTTTCTTCTGAACATATTGTTTGAACATGATGCAAGCAAACGTTTATATAAATGCAGTTTCAGTTATACTCCAGTTAACGTTCAGTTTAGTCTGTTCCGTTGTATTATTGGTCCTAAATAAAGCCTGGTCTCCTGCTGTTTCACACGCAGGGTACTGGCTATTAGACAGCTGTCAGCAGTATGACTCAGTGTAAAAATGTACATCACAACTGAAACACATTCCCATGTGTAATTACAAAAATAATGGCATCAGGAACTTGAGCTTGTAATGTCTCCTCCAAAACATGCCCAGCTTCCACCCACAGGTGACCTCTTTTTTCATGTCCAACAGCACTTAATGGGGAAATGTGCAGTAACTGGTCATGTGTCGTCAGATTTGATGCTTACAATGCCATTAGACACCAACATTTGGAAAATGCAAAGGTACTTTGGTGCTATAGGTGGCGTCTGGCTGCAGCTGCTCTCGTCTGTTCTCATATGGTGACAAAGAAGAAGCCCACAATAGTGGAAAAAGCTCGTTAGCGTAGGCTAACGTGTTTGGGGTTTTAAATAAATGATCTGCCACAATGTCAGTGTTTTCAAATGACTTTGTAATAAAGGAGCTTACTGTAACTACATGGGATGATCATCTGGTTTTGGTGCAGAGAATTCGTGTTCACTACTACATTTCTGTCACTCAAAACTGAATCTGTGTTGTCTTTTTATTGGAATAGTTAAGATTATTGTTATGGGATGAACTGCTTCATTGTTTCTGTGACATGGTAAGTTAATGGTATCCGTATCTGTTGTGTGAGAAACATGTCATTCCTAAGACTTGAAGCCAGTGTTCATCATACGTGCTCCCTTCTACTGTTGGTGTCTTGTCACTGCTACGGCACCGTCCTGGCTCAGGAGAACTTGTAAACAGCAGTGACTCTGTTTTCAGCCCATGAATAGACTATAGAGGCCTTTGTTATAGGCTGGTGTTGCCAGACTAGCCCGTGCAGTGGTTCACTGGTGTGACAGCTTCTTTTTCAAGATCACACTGTGTTCCAGCTCGAGCAGAGTGGGGGCAGCTCTAAAATAGACCTGTAATCATGGAGCCAGATGGAGAAAAAGTCTTAGACATGCCCTCAGACAACAGCTCTAATAACAAACTGCAAAACTGAATGTGCCAGCCAAACTCTTTCAGAAGGACATCCTTTGTACCAATATAGCAGGTTGAAGTACTTCACCATCCTGTGTATGTGCATGCGTTCAGTAAGCACACCTGTTAACGGCCCGAGCTGAAGTTCACACCAAGTATCAGAATGTGGAGGAAGTGTGATTTTTAAGTGACTGAATGTGGAATGGCTGCTGACCAAGTCCTGGGATTTCCCCACCAAACAGACTCCGGGGCTCACAGAGCATGGTCCCAGGAGGTGGAAATATCCAGTGAGCAGCAGTTCTTTGGGTTCGGAGATGCCAGAGGTGAGAGTCAACAAGTGTGCTGCAACTGTGTGATGCAGTCGTGTCAGCATGGACCAAAACCTCTGAGGAATGTTTCCAATGGACCTGTGCCACGAAGAATTAAGGCAGTGCTGAAGCTGGGGGGATCCAATAAGCTGACCTAGTGTACATTAACAGGTGGCTTGAAAAAGCTGAAATCACAACAGAAGGTGAATCCAAATATTTACTGACATAAGTGAATATGCTCAGATGGTAACACTTGAGTTTTGAACTTTTGCCGGATTATTGTTGTTTTTTTCTTCTTTCTCGAACCGTGTTGCCTTGGGTTAATGATGACTAATGTGGTGTCATATGTTGAGTATGTGATCCGTCCCTCGAAAGCACTCAGCCAAGCCAAACAAACTGCTGCTGCATTTCTTTGTAGTCCAGCAATTAGCATCCATTAATGTTTCATACTGTGATATTTAAATGGTTTTGTAGATTCGAACTTGCACGTGGGCAACTCGGGTGCCTTCTTTTGCCATACAAATGCAAATCTCCATGCCAACTGCATATGCCTAAATGGAGTAAATAGACACTTGACTGCTGATGGAAAGGGCTTGAGTTGTCTGAGCCCACCTGTTTGAGATGGAGGCTGTGGAGAGTTTCTTTGACGTAGGAGAAACAAAGACCTCAAATAATGAAAAACATACTATGACACTGATATAACAACTATATCACAAGATGATTACAGCCTCTCAGTACAAAGCAAAGTTTTTGTTTATGGATGACACAGTAATACTTTATAATCTTCTTGGTGGGTAATGATGAAACATCACAGTGTTTCCCAGACTGTACATCATCTCCCAAATCTGATGTGACCATTTGTTCTCTGCTTTTGAATTTTCAGAGCGATGCTTTTCTGGGCCAAACTGTTGATGCTCATCATCATGCTCATCTTATTTGTGGCCTTTGGGTGCAGACCTTTGATAAGTATCAGAGTTGACATGATGATTACGCTGCGTTTTATCAGGGAAGAAGCTTTTAATTTCATGCCTATGTGAGTGGTCCTTCGTTTTCATTTTCTCCAGCTTTTATAGTGTTGTTCATGACTTTGATGGTCTTGGACCGCGTTTGTTTTCACAGTACTCTATTCAACATTCCCAACAATGCCTGTATGCAATCTTTAATGCACACGGGATCACATAGGTCATTGCAGCCTGGTGCTCACATTTCTATGTTAACAGCCGCAACTGTGATTGTGTTTCCTCGAGTTTAAGTTGATTCTAGGAATTTTTCCTCTGATCTCTGCAGTCGGTGAAGTGAACAGTGCGGGTTTCCCTTCAGGCAGCAGCACTTGCGTGTAGCCAAACACAACAAGGGATTGATCCAGTGGAGGAAGTGAAAGCATGTCGCCATCAGAGCTTGAGAAAGGAGCAGGGCAGGAATCTCAGCGAGGCCTTCCTCTGTTAGTCAGCCCACATGAAAACATTTGGCAGCTTTTCCGTGCTTGTGGTCATCTCTTGGCTTTCACTTGCATGCATTACATAGTACTTTGTTCATTTTCAGTTTGTGATATAAATAATGTTTTGAGGGAGCAATTAGTGGAGTAAAAGTGAGAGAAATGCGCCACATTACAGGTTATTCAGCTTATGTTCTGGAAGGGGAAATGTATTCATCCATCTTTGTATTATCACAATAACTCAGACTCAGTGAACAGAATAATTGAGAAACCCATCAGCACCATGACTGCTCATCGAGGGGAGGCTTTTTTTTATAATCAGCAGAACAATGATACAAAAAGAGAAGCTTCCTGTGACACTGGTTATTAATTATTGTTGTGTGGGGTAATGGGGCTCAGCGTGCTTCATAAATGCCTTACTTTTCTAAAGTTTGCTTTTCCCCACACTTGGTGTTGAGGTGAATACACTTATTATGAGAGCTGCTTGAAGTTCCTTTATTAAAAGAGCTTCAGTCTGTTTGATTGCTGTTTCGATAACACCAGCTCTTCTAACTTTCAGTAATTGTTTTAATGTTCCTGGGAGCCACTCAGACAAGGTGGGAGTCAACAGCTGAATATGAAATTGATTTGAGAGGCTCAAAGGCAGTTTGATTGAGATCCCTGTGTTGCTGTGTTGACACATCAACACCGTGGCCTTGAGACAAATGATCACGTTCACACATTCACTGATGCATTTCAGCAGTTCGGTCACATTGCAATGTCATCGTTTAATGAAAAAAATATATATAGCCAAAACGTGCCGCCCTCCCTCTTCATGTGAACCACTGATGATTTAGTGTGCGTCTAGTGTGCATTTCTTCAGTGTTGTTCTAATCCTGGAGTGAATGTAGTCACTTTGAAAGCAGCCTAACGAGAGACGCCAGTGATTCGTCAGTGTATATGCTAATGCAGGGATGTGTCAGTCAGAGCTGCTCAGGCTTCAGGGGTCGTACTCATTCATATACATGATTTTATTTTTATCATCTCTCCTGTTCTCCACAGTATGCTGTGGGTGCAGAAATGAGCCGTGACATCAGTGGTTTGTTCAGTATATTGTAAAGCTGCTGTTGGTGTTGGTACATTTCCAGCATGTTGCATTCGCCTGCTGTGCCTGACTGACTGCTTTGAGTCGGAGCACATTGGTGAAAAGGATTTCTCAGACTCTGAGAACGATCTGCCTCTTTATCATACAGTTAAAAAGTGTCATAACGAGGCAGATCATACGTACAGCTGATAGATTAGCTCGAGCCACCCTTAATTTCTTCATATTTGCTGCTGAGAAGCCATTTTTTCAAGCTTCATGAAGGTCTTTCCAAGCTGACCCAAGACCTGGGAGATGCATGTGGCCCTGCATAGAGAGTTTACAAAATTGCTGTAATTATGAATGCAGAAGAGTACCATCAGATTTTGATCCACCATGTGATGCCACCTGTAAAGCAACTGATTGGCTTCATCTTTCAGCATGGCATTGATCCCAAGCACACCGCCTGTGCAGTCAAAGCATGCCTTGACAGAAGAACCTGCAGTAAAACACCAGCAGTCATGGACTGACCTCCTCATAGCCCCGACCTCAGCAGTTTTGAAGCAGTGTGGGGAACAAAAGGCAGCTAGCATCCAAAGAAGAGTTGTGACGGCCCTTAAAGAAGCCTGGAGAGAAATGACGGACGGTTGAGAGTTCAGGCTGTGCTGAAGAATAAAGGCGGTCACACCAAACATTGGCTTTCAAACTCATTTGAATTGTACAGACTGTTTTTGCCTTCATATGCTGTATTTCAATCTATATTTGCACACTTTTCAGTACATCATTGCAGGGGGGGGGGGCTCCAGATGTTTTCACACTACTGTACATTTGAAGTCTGCTCAAGACAGACATTTAAAGATGTAAAGTCATCAACACCTTGAGTGAGCAATAAAAGAATATAAATAGAATCAAACCCCAGTTTATACAGAATAGTTGTGAGGAAAGCAATGGCTGTATCATAGCCGATCATCTGTAACTCAGAGATAAAGGATTCTTGCTGTGAAGTAAATGACCTTCGTTTCTGCCGTTGTACCCTTCAGCACACTGGTTCATTCGCCTGCTTTATGACATTTTCTGCTTTCCAGAGCTGCTGTTGGCTTTGGCTGTGACACATGACAGATGCGATCACTGCTCATGCGTCTGTCATGGTTGTGTCTGTCTGTTTGATTGAAGAAGAGATAAGAGAAGTGATGTAAGAAGAAGAAGAAGAAATGCTCGTCCTCCTTTGTCTGTCTGTTCCACCCGGGAACGTCGGGGCCAGCACCTCACGTATTAACTGCAGCTGTCTAAATGGATACAGAAAACATATCCAAACATCTCTCATCTCCTGGGAGTTTGCTTACTGACCTGACATTCAGCCCTACCTATACTTTCCATTTCAAGAGCATGGTGTGGAGAATCTTTCAAAGAGTGAAGCAGCACAATAGTGACAGCCGGCTCGAGGATGGTGGTGTTTTTAAAGAGGTGAGGAGTAAAGAAAGGGAACAGACGGAAACACTTCCCTCTCC